>BQNB010046478.1:0-43672 GCA_026074375.1 Tanacetum coccineum
CAATGTTTGTTTTGTCATCATCAAATAGGGGAAGATTGTTGGGATTTATTGATTTGATGATACAAAAACAATGATACAAAAGAACAAAAGAATGAAACAACAAGGATCTAAATCGACAATATGGAATTATACAAAAGATGGAGGATTCTAAATGATTTGCTTAAAAGATAAAGATCAAAGATTAGGAAAGATTTAGTTTCCTAATACAATTAGATTTCCTTGTAAGTCTAGATGGACTCCCTATATAAGGAGATCCCTAGACATAGTTTATGTGTGCAAAAGTGTGATTATATGTCCACAAGAAAAGATGTAGACGTCTAGATTGGTTTAGCCTAAAGATCAAAGTGTCTTTGATCCTGTTACAGTTAGGTAATTGTTCTATACTGATCATATAGAATTAGGGCTTGTATGTGAATGCAAAAACTTGTTAAATAACATTGATTCTTTGTTTAAATTCCGCTATCATATATCAATCTTTGTTATTATTAATCCTAGATGAGTTCTAAACAAACCTGAGCTTAACCGATTCTCTACAATTAGTATCAGAGCCTGGTGGCTCATGATATCTAGGATCTACAGGGTTTTTACAAGAAAAAGGTATTGATTTTTTGGTTTTCAGTAAACAAGGCAAATTTGGTAATTTTAGGGTTTTCAGGAAACCCTAATTCGGTAAAACAGAAAAGCTGTAAATTTGGTGTTCACAACAGCAACGCAGGTTGGTTTTTCTTGCTGACCAGGTCACATAACATGATAAGTAGATTCACTTTTCTTAACATCAAAAGAAGCAGCTGATACAATAGTTCGATTAGAATTTTTAGGGTTTTCGTTTTGAATCGCTATGATTTTGTTGAATGTGCTAAGGTTTATTTGTGTTGTTCAAATTTATTATGACTGGTTGTTTGCTGCGTTTATTCTGTTGGGATCTCTACATACTATAATGATGAATAATAAGCCTGCTCTTATCGCAAGATTAAGGTTTGGTTTGCTTATGGTTTGCGAGATTAGGCTGCACTTGGACGCAACTTTAGATAGTTATAGCGACCTGGTTTGAGGTTAATACAAAGAAGCAGCAAGTATAGGTTTGAAGCTTTAAAGGTAGCATGGGTTTATTCTGTTTTGGAAAGTAATAAGACGTACTGCTGTTATGGTCTTGATTCGTTAAAAGATGAATGAAACCCTAATTTATAGGGTTTTTGCTGTTGGTTCTTTAAACATACATGAATCGCTGCCTGTTTATGGAAGTTTAGGGTTTTAAAGATTCTATATGTTTTGTTGCAGTTGTGTGTTTCGTGTCTAAAACAGTAACAAAGAAACAGCAGGAAACTTAAGGTTTAGAAGACACAAGCGGGTTCTTGATAGAAGGGTTCTTAAAGGTTTAACGTTCAAGTGTTGTGAACGTATTGAAAGTGGAAGAGCATATGTGTACAGCAGGTAAGTTTGTTTACAACAGTTACTAATGCTAGGCAGTTAGTTACTACTGCTAGGATTTTGAATTTCCATTAATACTGCTGTTTATTATTAATTTTACTACTGCTTGATCGACTTCAAGTTAATACTGCTTGTTGGACTTAAACCAGGATTAGTGCTGCCAAGTATTAAAGAACAGTAGTAATCTCAAGACTTGCTACTGCTAGGCTTAACGTTTTGGGTTTAAAACAGTTTAATACATACATATTTACTATTGCACATGTACTTAATGCTGCCAATGGAGATAAATGCTGTCAGACTATGTTAGTGCTTCTTGGTTTAAGGGGAAGCTAATGTTATCAGATTCAGATTCACTTAAATAGTTCAAAGGCTATTTTTAGGATTTAAAAGAAGTAGTGATTACGGGGATGATTCGTTATTACTTATTTGACATTGAAGTGAGATTTTACGGGTGCGTGTTCTTATCATATCTTTAGCATAAAATAACTTGCTCGTGCTTAAAATGATGTTGACAAAGACTTGAAAAATCTAGCAATATGTGATTTATAAACTTTTGGTGCTCAATGCGCACATTTGCTATCACTTAAAGGAGTTACGTTGTAGTACTCAGTGTCTTATTTAGATGAGGATTTTGTCAAGAGATTGTGGTCTACTTATACTTCAAGGAATTACATATAAGTTTAGAGTCACGTAGATAGTACAAGACATAAGATACAAGTTTGGGTTATTCTACTTCAACATCATGTTTGTAATAATGAGTTTTCTCCATCAGTAGTCATTACAAAGAGCCAACAAAATAAGAGATTCAAGATATGGTTAACATATTGGTTTCAGGGGAAGCATATGAGAAAGTGTTTAATCAACTACATGCACCACTTGAGGGGAAGGTTTTGATTCTTACTACTGCTAAGTCATTATTACTATTGCTTGTTTAAGTTTCTACTGCTTAAATTCATTTATCTTATTATGCGTCATGGAGGGTAATTTGAGACATTGGAAAGCTTGGATTAGAAGTGTGATATATGGTTTGTAGTTGTAAAGATCAAAGTTGCATATGTTCATAAGTCCCCTATTGGATAATGACAAAAAGAGAAAGATGTTATAGAGATGATTTGCAACTTATTGAGTGTCGTAGCATGTTCAAAGGAAATCTTAAGTTAAGGGGAAGATTGCTTCATTCATGGAAGATCAGATTTGAAGATAAGGATTGCTAAAGATTAAGCTACTATGGATCATCTTGGAATCAGTTCAATGTTTGTTTTGTCATCATCAAATAGGGGAAGATTATTGGGATTTATTGATTTGATGATACAAAAACAATGATACAAAAGAACAAAAGAATGAAACAACAAGGATCTAAATCGACAATATGGAATTCTACAAAAGATGGAGGATTCTAAAAGATTTGCTTAAAAGATAAAGATCAAAGATTAGGAAATATTTAGTTTCCTAATACAATTAGATTTCCTTGTAAGTCTAGATGGACTCCCTATATAAGGAGATCCTATGTGTGCAAAAGTGTGATTATATGTGCACAAGAAAAGATTTAGACGTCTAGATTGGTTTAGCCTCAAGATCAAAGTGTCTTTGATTCTGTTACAGTTAGGTAATCATTCTATACTGATCATATAGAATTAGGGCTTGTATGTGAATGAAAAACCTTGTTAAATAACATTGATTATTTGTTTAAATTCCGCTATGATATATCAATCTTTGTTATTATTAATCCTAGATGAGTTCTAAACAAACTTGAGCTTAACGATTCTCTACAAACATAAACCACTTCGCGTAGCTCACCATTCAAGAAAGACGTTTTGACATCCATCTGATAGATTGTCATGTTCTTGGTGGCAGCATTAGCAATGAAGATATGAATGGCTTCTATTCTGGCAACAGGTGCAAACGATTCCTCGAAGTCTATTCCCTCCTCTTGTCGGTATCCTTTAGCAACTAATCGAGCTTTGTTTTTGAATACACCGCCACACTCGTCTTTCTTGACTTTGAAGATCCACTTCAATTGTATCAACATTATGAGATCTGGACATGGTACTAGTTTCTATACTTGCAGTCTTTCGAATTTATGTATTTCTTCTTGCATTGCATCAATCCATGAGGGTTCAAAAATTTCTTCTTTATAATTCTTTGGTTCAACTGAAGTGAGAAAGGCATCGAAATAACACCACATATCGTCAGTCTGACATTGCTTTCTGGTGGAGGCAAAGTGGGAAGGATCTCCGATCACATTTGCTATTGGATGATCCTTAGTCCATTGACCAAGAATTTCAAATGGAGTGTGGGATGGCCGCACATTTGATGATGATCCTTAAGAAGTAAAGTCTTCATGAAGTGTTTCATGAAGTGGATCATCATTAAAGCGTGGTGTTTTTGGTGATTCTTGATGTGTGTTTTCACAAGCTTTAAATTTATAATAACTAGAAATACCGATTTTGACAAAAAATACAACATTCGGGCAAGTATACCCTATTCGAGTGTAATATAGTATTAGGTAACTCTAAGTCGTTCCATGGGATTTATAGCAATTCACAGATTGTTTATCAAGTAACAAAGCTAATTGATTGTCATGGGTTAAATAGCCTAAACGTGTGTATAACGCAAGCAAGATACCAAGCATAAAAGATATAGATATTGCAAACTTTATATAAACATATTTATTCAAGTCATATATGACGGGTAATCATAATAACAAGCATATCTACCAATGATAACATAGAATCCTTTCGGCCTATATACTACATCATCACGAGCGCATTAAGAATGGTTTATATCATATATGCATACATATGAATTCTTCTCAACCCGGTTGGTCAACATAAGGAAGGGTCTTAAACATAATTATACTTGGGTTAATTATAATTTTAATAATCAATTCTCACAAGATTAGCACCGAATTGTTATAGACAGACAATGCGAAATTCATCAAGACAATAGAGCCTTTCGACCTATATCTATTGCAATGATAAATCAAAATATAAATAATAATCCAAGTAAAACAATATCAAATCCATAAGCATTCATATTCACAAGTTATACAAATATCGTCCAAGTAAGCAAGACACAACCAAATCATAACCAATCCAATAACCAACATCACAAACATGAATAAACTCAGAAAACATATCTATATTATTAGTAAAGAAATGTACAAAATCTATTTATGCGAGTATTCGAGTATAAAGTACCAAAACCGATATTTCGACTACAACAACCACTAGTCCAACAACCCAAGTATCCATGATCAACCAACAACCTATGCTACTGAATTAACCCAAGGATATGTCACGTCTCTTCATGGAATCCATAATGTGCCACCAAATGGAGTGTTTGGCAACGAGGTTTATGGTAGTGACTCGGAAGGATTTGGTATGAATCCTTCGAGTAATGAGTTTAGGTTATGTAATAGTGATGAATAGATGTCTAGAAATCATGATGGTAGAGTAATAATTCATAGCTATGGTGGTGGTAGTGATATGGTGGTTCACCATGGATTAAAGGGGTATTTGGATCATCAGATCATAAGATCCTAACCAATCATTCCTCCTTTCCAAAGGCTTTAGAGATTGTGTGTGTAAGATGTATGAAGATTGTATGAGAGATATATGAAATAAGGGAGCCAAGGAGGGTATTTATAAGCTGTTCGGGGGCCAAAGTGTGCCGCACACACTTATTTGTGCGCCGCACATCAGGTGTTTATGCACTTAGCATTTAATCGCATTTAATTTTTCCATCGACTCAAAAGTGCGCCGCACTTTTGGTAAAACCCCCGCACTTTGGGGCGTTTTTAGTACTTAGCCTTTTTTATGGTTGTAGATAATTAAATTCTCTTCGTGTGGCCACTTGAACAAACTAAAACGGAGTTCGTATGGCCGAGTTATGGCCAAAACAGTGAACAATTGTCGGGAGATCTTTATCTTCAGTTATTTCTTTGTTTAAGCTTCAAATCTTCGTATATTCTTCCGTTTTCTTCCAAGACACATTCCAAGAACCTACGATAGAAAATATACTCGATTCTATTCCAATACTTCTTATAATTAACCAATTTATATATATATATAAGCATTGAAAACGCATATAAAAACATGTATAATTTGAGCGTTATCAAATCCTCCCACACTTAAAACTTTGCTTGCCCTCAAGCAAATCTAAGAAAAGAAATTTTATAAACAAGGTCCTATGTGACAAGAAAGGGGAAATATTTTTATATTATTTATATATATTATATTAATATATATATATATATATATATATATATATATATATATATATAATACGTTGATAGTTTTTAATTTTTAAAGAAAAATTTTATTGGGTGTGAAATTTTCGAAAATATTTTGGTTTTTTTTATAAACAAATAGTGCAATTAAAAGAGCAAAGCACCCCCCCCCCCCCCACACCCTTAAGAGTTTGCTTGCCCTCAAGCAAAATAAGGAAAATAATAAGTTTTACAAAACAAACATAGAATTATGAAAAATATTTTTGGATTTTTAATATGTGAAAACAGAGATGTTTGACAATACCCAATGATTCTCAAGCTATAATAACATAACTAAGCACCTCACGAAGAAAGAAAGTATAATTCACTCAGACACTTGTATATGATGTAATAGAGGGTAAAAGAGAAATCACACTCAATTGCTCAGACATGATTCATTAAGTTACCATAGGTTTGTACAAGAAACAAAACTGCACCGACATGGCGTAAGCACCAGGTATAAATATCAAAAGAGGACTTTTATTAGGGTTGTAACGTCAGGCAAAGGGTTTTATAGGGTGTGGATAAGGCATGGGAAATATATACTGGAAATGGTTTTATAATAATACATGTCGACAAGTCCAAGAATCCACGTTGCTAGTTACGACAATCCACAAACCCGCGAGGTTATCGAACATTCAACCTCTCTCGATCATAATCAAACCGGCATAAATGTAATATAGCAATATGTCACAAGCAACCAACATCTCAACTATTATTCATATTGTTCTCTCTTTTTTTGATTTTTTTTATAACTTTTTTTTCATTTCATTTTTTCTTCATTTTTTTTCCTTTCAATCAGTTCTTCACACAACTAACAATTCCCCCACACTTGAGATAAGAATACACCACAAAAAATACGAAAACAAAGCAGACCTTCTTCATCTTCATTGAAATGGCACAACACTCATAGCAAAGCGCGAGCAAACCATAAGCAAAAATCAACCAATCATACCGAGCAACTAGCAACCAACCATAGGGACTTTCGACAAGGGGTAAGGCTAGGCTAAAGGTTATTATTTTTTTATATTTTTTTAGTGGATGAGAAAAATGAATAGAATGGCTCAGCGGGTTAAACTAGGGGTATCTAGCACTAAAGATGAGTGCTAACATAAGGTTTTATTTGGGTGGTTAGTTAATCATTGTAATTAGCTAAAAGAATATGTTAAATGGATAGGCTAGTTTGGGTTAAATCCTAAGTTGCCTCTTCATCACATAAAAATACCTATATCATGCGAACGTGATCTCACTACAGTCTCATAATGATTATCAAGCACAAGTTATAGAATCAATAAATCACCGACACACTCATAATCAAAGGAATCAAGCATAAAATATGTAGGCTATATACAGGCTCAAAATCCTCACATATTTACTGGAATGGTTATAAATGCGCAAGTAATGTCATCGATCCCGAGTCGGATCTGCTTTATCAATCGGGATACATCTCTCATTTCAAAAACTTTGTTTATTTACTAAGTTTTATTCTAATATATTAACTTAAGTGACAAAAGAAATTTAAAAACAAAATTAGATTTTTAGATTACCGAGGGCGAACAAAAGTTACAAATTAATAATGAGTCTGATTTTTCAATTCATTTCCTCCCACACTTAAGTTGAGCATTATGCGTAATTAGAAAATAACTTAAAAGTGGGACAAACGGGAAAAATAAATATAAGAGAAACGAGACTTTTCGGGGCTCATAAGTGCTCGGTTGAATTCTAAAAGATACGACGTGAAACAGAACGCCGTCATGTGTATTCTACCACATATAATATAATAATCCAAATATATCGGCTCCCAAATGTAATAGTACCACTGATCCAAGCTCCACTTATTTATTTAATCTGCAAAATAAACACTAAGTCTACAAAAACTATCAAAATATCAAAAGCAGCACTTTTCGTAGGCAAACACGGTCTGCATTTAGCATATGCAAACAAGCTTTTAAATCCCTCGTGATGCCCGAGTGGACGAGTTATAGTCTCGTGAGGGTTTCCAGCGAACACACCCACAAAGTTTAAACCAGTTTCTTTTATATATTTTTTTTTCAATAATTTTTTTTATTTATATATAATTTTTAGTTAAAACAAGCATTCATAAAACATTACGAAATGAAAGAATTAAATTAGAATAAGGAAAATATACATTATATATTATTCAAACAACTCAAACACAATATGTATTAAACAAAAATTTAATGGCAAAAATAAAATCTTTTTGTATTTTTTATTTTTTTTTGTTTTAAGACAAACACATATATCAAACACATAATTATTATTTAAGGTTTAAACGATAATTTACAAAATTATTATTATTATTATTATTATCATTTTTTTATTTTTATTTTTTTTTCAGAACAAAAGTGCGTCGACTTTTGAAAGATAAATGCATGGGTTCCGTACTTATTATACCTATTATTTTATAAATAAAAACTAGCGCGGCAAAAATTTAACAAAAGTGTGCCGCACAACGATATTAGTGCGGCAGCTTATTATGACAGAAAATAGTTTTTTTATCATACTTTGTTAGTTACGAACACATATATAATTGCATAAACAAACACATGCAAACACAAACAAACCAACTAAACAAAAGGAAATACGAAACTCTTTTTTTAAGATTTTATAATTTTTTTAACTTTTTAATTTTTATTTTATATATGGTCATACTTATAAATACACAAGCAAGCAAACATGCAAACACAAAATAAAACACATAACACATAACACATAACAGATAAACAGTCATACAAACACAGAGACAAGAACATTATTTAAAAAAGTTAAACTTCTTTTTAGATTTTTATAGTTTTTAACACTTTTACATAATAATGAAAACAAACACACATAAACAAGCAAACTAAGATGCATAAAAAAATAAAGACATTTAACAATTATTCATATAACACAAAAAGAAAATGCATATGATTTATTTTTATACAAAACTGACTCTTTTTGTTCATTGTAGGTGCAAAAAGTGCGGCGCACTAAATTAATTGTGCGGTTCGTATCTCTCACTATCGAACAAATTTCCAAAAATTATATTTTTCACAGATGAAATGCAAAAAATAAAAACAAACTAACAAAACACATGTTTTATGTTATTATGCTTCCCCATTATTCCACACATTCCACCCCCCCACCCCACCCCCCACACACATTATTTAGTTAATAGCTAATCTTTTTAGAGCTAAGCATTCTTTTTTTTTCTCACTCCCCCCCCCCCCCCCTCCTCAATGTGTATGATTAATGTTGAGGGATTTTATTATAAGGTTATTTACACTAATGTCTGAAGTCTTTGTTGTGTGGGCCCCCCCCCCCCCCCCTACTTCGTTCTGTTATATTTCTGTGTTGAGGATGGTTGGGTATGTCAGAAAATAAAATAAGCAAAAACAATTTAGAAATAAAATCTTTTTGTTTTTTTTTTTTTTTTTAATGACAAACTAAATATTCACAAAATTACAAGGCATATAATCGTATAAAACAGAATTTCAATGTCCACGTACATGAGATAGAAAATTTGGGGGTTTGTTAGTGTTTTAGGTTTGATTTTAACCAGATTATTGTGTCCCGTGAGATGTAAGTTTACAAAAGTGCGGCATATACTTGGTGTTAAGTGTTAGTGCGGGTTTTGTAATTTTCTGGGTTTTCAGGAACTCGGCGCACAAACTGGATGTGCGACGTACTTTTTGAAGAATTTTGGGTCAGTTTGCCATAAGACTGTACGGCGAATGAGAAGAGGATTATCACAGGATAAGTGCGGCAATTTTGGTGTGAAACCGGTGTACTTCCTGCAAAATAACCAACGGAAACAGGGGAAGTGCGGCGCACACATAAAGATATGCGTCGTACTTTCTGCAACAGCTGACATATTTTAAGAGTTTTAAGATATTTAAACATACGAAGCATGCACAAGACTAGCAAACAATCTGCAAACAACTAAACAAATCCCCGGCAACAGCGCCAAAAACTTGATGTGGGTTTTCACAAGCTTTAAATTTATAATAACTAGAAATACCGATTTTGACCAAAAACACAACATTCGGGCAAGTATACCTTATTCAAGTTTAATATAGTATTAGGTAAGTCCAGGTCGTTCCACATGATTTGTAGCAATTCACAGATTGTTAATCAAGTAACAAAGCTAATTGATTGTCACCGGTCAAATAGCCTAAATGTGTGTATAACGCAAGCAATATACCAAGCATAAAAGACATAGATATTGAAAACTTTATATAAACAAAATTATACAAGTCATATATGACGGGTAATCATAATAACAAGCATATCTACCAATGATAACATAGAATCCTTTCGGCCTATATACTACATCGTCACGAGCGCATTAAGAATGGTTTATATAAAAAATGTATACATATGAATTCCTCCTAACCTGGTCGGTCAACATAAGGAAAGGTCTTAAACATAATTCTACTTGGGTTATTTATAGATTTACTAAACAATTCTCACAAGATTAGCACCGAATTAATATAGACAGACAATGTGAAATTCATCAAGACAATAGAGCCTTTCGACCTATATCTATTGCAATGATAATCAAAAGTTAAATAAAAATCCAAGTAAAACAATATCGAATCCATAAGCATTCATATTCACAAGTTATATAAATATCATCCAAGTAAGCGAGACATAACCAAATCATAACCAAACCAATAACCAACACTCAGAAAACATATTAATATTATTAGTAAAGAAATGTACCAAATCCATTTATGCAGGTAATTCGAGTATAAAGTACCAAAACTAATATTTTAACTACAACAACCACTAGTCCAACAACCCAAGTATCCATGATTAACCAATAACCTATGCTACTGAATTAACCAAGGATATGTCATGTCTCTTCAGGGAATCCGTAACGTACCACCAAATGGAGTGTTTGGCAACGAGGTTTATGGTAGCGACTCGGAAGGATTTGGTATGAATCCTTCGAGTAATGAGTTTAGGTTATGTAATAGTGATGAATGGAGGTCTGGAAATCATAGTGGTAGAGTAATAATTCCTGGCTATGGTGGTGGTGGTGATATGGTGATTCGCCATAGAGTAAAGGGGTGTTTGGATCATCGGATCATAAGATCCTCACCAATCCTTCCTCCTCTCTAAAGGCTTTAGAGATTGTGTGTGTAAGATTTATGAAGATTATATAAGAGATATATGAAATGAGGGAGCCAAGGAGGGTATTTATAGGCTTTTTGAGGGCCAAAGTGTGCCACATACACTTATTTGTGCGCCGCACATCGGGTGTTAATGCACATAGCATTTAATCGCATTCAATTTTTCCACCGACTCAAAAGTACGCCGCACTTTTGGTAAAACCGCCACACTTTTGGGCGTTTTCAATACTTATTATTTTTCATGGTTGTAGATAATTGAATTCTCTTCGCGTGTCCACTTGAACCAACTAAAACGGAGTTCGTATGACCGAGTTATGGCCAAAACAGTCAACAGTTGTCGGGAGATCTTTATCTTCAGTTATTTCTTTGTTTAAGCTTCAAATCTTCATGTATTCTTTTGTTTTCTTCCAAGACACATTCCAAGAACCTACTATAGCAAATATACTCGATTCTATACCAATAGTTCTTATAATTAACCAATTTATATATATAAGCATTGATAACGCATATAAAAACATGTATAATTTGAGCGTTATCAATTCTTTAACACCTTTAAAAATAATTTGAGATTGTTCTTGTTCTTGTGTTGATGGGATACTTGTTGATGGTTCATCTGGGTCAATTGACGTAGACATAAGTGAATCAGCTATATCAACAGCTCTTGGGTGTAGCAGCTACTGGAACTGGAGAAACAACACTGGTTAAAGGATTGAAGTATTCATCGAACATCGGTTGGAACAAACGATCCCAAACATTTCTGGTTGGTGGGGTACAAGGTTGTCGAGGAATAGAATTTTGTATGAGTCTTGAACTGGATGTTGCAGGAGTCATTACTTAAAGCCCGGGTCCTGAACTGAATTGTTCAGAAGCCATCGTTGTTAGCTCATCGAACGTTACATGAATGGTTTCCATAATTTTCCAGGTTCTCCTGTTATAGATTCTGAAAGCTTTATTTGCGAGCGTGCAACCAACACAAATTCCACTATCGGCCTTTGCGTTTAGTTTTCCCAAGTCCTCACTGTCATTGGTCGGATAACAGAGTGAACCAATGACGTAAAGAAACGATAAATCCGGCTTCTTGTCGTGCATTAGCTCATATGGAGTTTTGTTGTATCGGAGACGAATCAGGGAACGATTTTGGGTATAACAAGTTGTATTGATTTCTTCGGTCCACAGAAATAATGGAGCTTTTGAAAATATCAACATTGCACGAGCAGCTTCTACTAGAGTCCGGTTTCGTCTTTCGACAATGCCGTTCTGTTGAGGAGTGCGAGCAACAGATGTTTGATGCGAGATGCCGACATTTTCATAAAATTCATGAAGAGTCTGATTGACAAATTCAGTTCCATTATATGTTCTAACATTACGGACTGTGGCATTCAAACGAACTTGAATATTTTTGATGCATTTGATGATAGCGTCAGGAGCTTCATCCTTTGATTTTAGAAATTTGACCCAAGTAAATAGTGAGTAATCATCAATAATCACCAAGATGTACTTTTTCCCATTAACACTCTCTACACGCATCATTCCACAAAGATCCATATGCAGAAGATGGAGTTTCTCTTGGTTAGTGTCTTCAACTTTGGGTTGATGAGAGGATTTCTTGATTTTGCCTAATGCATATGCTTAACACAGATGATCTTTCTTAAATTTAAGCTTTAGAATGCCTCGTACAAGACCGTCTTTGGCTAACTTGTTTAGAGTACCGAAGTTGAGATGAGATAACCGACGGTGCATAACCAGCTCTTAGTCTTTGAAGCTTTTGAAAGTAGACAGATCAAAGAAGTCTTTAGCATGTCATCAAGAGAAATTGTATACAAGTTTGTGTTTCTGGAACCTGAAAGTAGATCAACACCATCTAAATTCCAAATAAAGCAAGTGTTTTTCCGAAAAGCAACTTCAAGATCCGAGTCACGGAATTTTCTAACAAAAAACAAGTTGTGTTCGAGTCCTTCAATATAATATACCCTTGAGATAGTTACATTTCCCTGCTAATAGTCATCATAACCTATAACCTTTGCAATCTAGTCATTTCTGAATCGAACAGTTCCCAAAAATTTACTAACGAAGTTCATGAGCTGAGAGCGGTTTCCTGTCATATGTTTTGAGCATCCGGAGTCTAGTTACTAGAGAATAATCTGGACAACCTGTCATTGACAAGAGAAGAAGAAGATAGAACATCTGTAGCATCGGATCCTTAAGAATGATTGGGTTTCAAGTTGTTAGCAATCTTAGATTCTATAATCTTAGCCTTTTTACTGGAACTTCTAGATTTTACTTGTTTGGGTCTCCTGCTATAGACTTTAATCTTTGGTTTTTGTGTTTCAACTAAATGAGAAGTGGTTTCCTTAATGGGCATTACTTTAGTTGAAGTGATCCTAGTTAAAGGGCACGAGTTACCAACTAAAGTGAAAAGTCTTCTTGTTGGTTTCCACTTATATCCTACTTCAGTAAACACTTTACCCGTAGGTTTCCAAATATTATGTCGTTGGCTTTGCTTATCATACTTAGATTTAGAGCGCATATTCACATCATTCACAAAATCAAGGAAATACACATCATGATTTACATCAAACATACATTGTTTACATTTAACACAAATTAACTCAGAATTTGCATTTAACATAGTATGCTTAACATTTGCATCACAAATAGGGTCTTTAACACGATTCTTTTTATTAGAACTTAAATTAGCTCTCCTAAGTTAGACTTCTACTTTATTCTTCATGTTGCTACTTGGTGTTTGCGAGATCCTATCATTCTTTTTATTTCTTGTAGGCTGTGATCTGCTAGCACTAGTAGAACTCATCAATCCTTTGAGATAACATCTGAACCATAGTTGGAAAGATTATCCATCAGAATTGCCTTTGCATTAGAGACATCATCACAGTCAGAATCATAAGCATCTAGATCCTCAGTCTGAAAAGCAGCAGTGTTTGGAATGGTTGTCTGAGCAGCTTGTCCAACTGGAATGCCTGGATCTGCATGAAATGCTAGTTGCTCTTCATCTAAAATTTGATTGAATTCCTGTGCTTCAGACAATATTGCCTTTTCCTTAAACCATACAGCATTCCTTGGCCTCTTAGGCTGAGTGCATTGCCTAGCCATATGTCCTTCACTTTGACAATTATAACATTTAACCACCTTTGCCTGCCCTCCTGCATTATTTCCCCAAGAACTAGTAGCATTACCCTTATAGCTAGTACCAACATAACTTTGTCCTTGCCTCTCTTGAACTTGTTGCATAGTAACCCTAGTATCTTGAATGGTGGCTTGGTTTCTCAGATTAGAGGAAGTTCGAAGTTGATTGTTGGTTGAAGGGAACCTTGAAGCAGCTACAGCTGACAGGAAAGCCATTGCCTTGTTGAGACAGGCAATATGATCATCTCCTTGAGAAAACATAGGAACAGCAAGACTTGAGTCCAGTTGAGGAATCTCAGTTATTGGTTGAGTTGAAATTGGAGGTCAACGATAAGCAATTTGTGGAATAGATGAGGTTTGATGATCCATATAAGACTAGTATTCATGTGATGGTGGAATGGATGAATGACTAATTTGTGGTTGTGATAGATGAGGTGCTGCATACATTGGTGAGTATGATTAAGAAGAGTGAACTTGTGGAATCAT
This sequence comes from Tanacetum coccineum, assembly GCA_026074375.1. Taxonomy (NCBI): domain Eukaryota; kingdom Viridiplantae; phylum Streptophyta; class Magnoliopsida; order Asterales; family Asteraceae; genus Tanacetum; species Tanacetum coccineum. Next base: position 14,467 of record BQNB010046478.1, read on the forward strand.
TGTTTTTTACTGTTAAGGAAACTATGTAGCATTGTATTGAGAATGATAGTTGGTAATGTAAGACGGTGGTTAATTGAAATTGGCAACAAATGCAAGAGGATATTGGTATCATTCATGCAGCAAGTGAGTTTCATTTGCATGTGCCTCATTTTGTTCTAGATATGAATACAATTGATCAAAGTTTGTAGTATGCAAATCTCTAGCCAACTTTACATCCGTCATAAATTTGCTCCATTCTAGCGGTAGACTATTCAATAATTTTGTATTCACTTGAACTGGTCTCATTGACATGTTGATGACATTCATGTTATTGATTAGTTGAGCAAATTTCTAGTAGTACTGATACAGTGTTTCACCCTTCACAAACGAAAACTTATCAAACTCGTCGTACAATTTGAATTCCTTTTCTTGTAATGACAATTTTATGCCTTGCATAAGGAGCTTAACTCTATCCCATATCTCTTTGGAAACTTTATGATGATTGACAATGGCATACACATCTGGTGGAAGACCTTGAAGAACGATGTTGGTAGCTTTAAGATCACTGTCAGCTTGGAGTTTCTTTGCAACTAAAAGTTCTTCATACTTCTTTGTCCTACTGGTACCATTCTCTTCAACAATAGTAGGCCATACAAGTGGACCATTTAGAACAAAGTTAAGAATAATTCTCCCGTTCTCCTTATTCTCTATGTATAGTTTCATACGACTCTTCCAAGAATCATACATGGATTTTTCCAACATGGGAGGATGGTTGTCTGCACCGGCAATGATCATGAATTCTGCTAAAGTTGTCATTTTGAATTGATTGATTAAATGAGAATAGATAACTTTTTGATCGTTTAGTGATTAGAGGTTATTGTGTTAAAGTGATGTTTATTTAAGTGATGAAGTACTGGAATTACACGGGATTTTACAATTCTTGATAAAACTGGGAAAAGAAGTTAATCTTTCATGGAATTTTACAAATTTAATAAAAACCGTATAAATCACCTAATGAAAGTGGTATAATTCACCCAAGCAAATGGTATAATTCACCCAAGAAAATGGTATACTTCTCCCAAGCAAATGGTATACTTCTCCCAAGAAAATGGTATACTTCTCCCAAGCAAATGGTATATTTCTCTCAAGAAAATTGAATAAATCTCCTAAGTACAAAATATGTGAAATTCACCTAACAGAAACCCTTGTATAATTCGCCTAAAAAAATGTATACTTTGCCTAAGGTTAAACGTATAATTCGCCTACTGTTAAACATAAATTCGCCTATTATTAAACGTATAATTCCCCTAATATAAGACGTATAATTCGCCTAACATAAATAGATGTATAATCCGCCTGATGTTAAACGTATAATTCGCCTAAGATAAAACGTATAATTCACCGAATATTAAAACGTATAATTTGCCTAACATAAACATAAGTATAATTCGCCTAATGAAATTCGAAACACAATGTTGGGAATTTTAGAATTCATGAAGGACTGACATGTGAAAGATAAAGGACTTAAATTTTACGAGCTGCACAAGAAGGAAACAAGACCAAGATATGCTAAAGAAGGAAACAAGATCAAGATTAATGTTGATTGAAATTAACATTAATGTTGAAGATATAGATTAGTCAAACATTAATGTGATGATTAATGTTAATTAATTAGTTTCCTAATTGTAATGTTTTCTTTTGAAACAATAAGGACCTATTATGTAATAGTTAGTTAGCTTTGTTAGTAAGCTAGGGTTTCTTGTAACCTCCCTCTATTATATAAAGAGGGTAGGCGTCTAGGTTTAGGTTCACTCACATACATTCGTTAGTTTACACATATTTCCACCATTGTTGTAGCTTCAAGGTTGTAAAACCCCATCACTATTTTAGAGTGATCGTATTAATATATTGAGGCTTGTTTTGTTTACTTGTTCTTATAAGATATAAAGACTAGTTTCCGCATAGTCTTTGTATTGATCATTGCTTCAAAGATCTTTCAATAATTACATCTCAACAAGTGGTATCAGAGCCTCGTTGAGAAGCTTTGATTGAGAAGAACACATTTCTACACATTTGGTGGTGGTGAAGAAGATAAAATGGCATGTGCATGAAATTAAAGGATACAAAATGTCTCTCTTGGTTGTGATACTAAAATTAATGATCTTAACAAACTTAATGATAATCTTGATAGACTTTATATTGATGTTATATTGAAAGTTCAAGCATATCAGGAATGACTTTAAAACATTAGAATCACAAAGAGGCATGGTATCAAATAATCAGTTAGCACTATGAGGAAAAAGATTAGGTTTTGCAAAGAGATTGGAAAATACGTCTATTGAGTTAAAAGATTATGGAAAAATAATGTGAGATAAATAAGGAAAAACAAGATTTGCAGCTTAAATTAGATAATTTTGGTCCTGGTTTAATAAATGGAAAGAATCTTCTAAAAACTTAGCTAAATTGATAGATAATTCTTTGTCTGTGAAATCAAAGCTAGGTTTGGGATACAAGGATTATACAGGGCCAAATGAAATTTATTATCCTGAAATGCAAAGTATTTTTGATCCAGAAGAAGCGAATGATAAAATTACTTTATTATCATGAAACATGCTTAGGTTTGTCATAGAAGGAGGAATGAATGCTGTCCCCCACCCATCACTGGATTTTCATGCCTTCCTCATACCAACCTGACATTGTGAATCAAAATGACATATGGTAAAATGTCTTGTGAGTCTCCTTTCCTGCTGATGAGTCTTTGCCTAAATACCTGCTGTGATTGAACCTAAAACAAGTGAAATGTCGTGTGTAAGTCTAAGTTAAGTGCTGGTATCACCTGAAGTTTATTCTCAATCTGTTTGTTCTTAAATAAAAAAATGTTAAGAAAACAGATAAACTTAGAAATACCAATAAGGACTCCTAGAGGTAATCAAAGAGGATGGGAATGGTATGATGGAATCAAAAGTTTGGAGATAATTTTGAGTTCAAAAATAAAGCTTGCGAGTTGTGTGGAGTTTTGATCACTTGCAGACCACCACCTGTAAACTTAAGAAAAGATGAATAAAACAGGAACAGGTTAAACCAATTATGGAAATAAGTCAAAGACATGTGAATCACAGCAACTTTGTTCAAATACACTTTCATAGAAAACATCTAATTACAATACAGATGTATTTATCAAGAATGTTAAGGGTACAGATATGATTCTTCTAAACAAAAAACATATGTGAATCCGGTTAAGGCCTTAGCGAAGTGGGTTTGGAAACACAAAACCAAGCTTTTTAGACACATGTATCCGATCGTATAGAGCATCAAAATAGTTTTAAACCTGATATGATTATGTAGATGGTCTATGGAAGATTCAGTCCGGGTTGGCTTGGGACTTCCAAAAGCACTAATCCTTTCTTGTCTTGTGTTTCCTGTATATTTAAAAAAAAAGATGTTTATGTGCTTGTTCGATTCATTCTGCTGGTTGGAAAATGTTTTCGCTACTTGTCTTATTCCTGCTTTACATGTTCCTGCTGGTTTCATCAAGGTTCCTAAGGATTGGTCAAATAGTGTGTGAATCTTGGAAGGGTTAGCAAAGTACGTCTGAGTTTATGGTAGCAAATACGTGTTGCAAGTTTGAGTGGTAAGATGGTAAGTTGGTGTTTGATCTTGAATATATGGGTTGGTAATGTACACAGCAGATAAGATAGAATGTGTTACATAGTATGGAGTAGTTACATGCAAATTGACTGAATGAATGGTGAGTTATTTTGGACTTGATTTATATGGAAAACACCCTAATTCATAGGGATTTTGTTTATTCTTTGAATAACTTCCTTATATTCTGGTCTTGCTCACATGTTAAGTTGCCAGTTTTGTGGGTCACGTGTTACTGCTGCCAAAAGGATAGACGTGGAAAAGGTCAGCTCATGACTTATTATGAAATTCCTGCTGGTCATGTTAAAAGTTCCTGCTGGTACTCGTTTGTTGATCCTGCTGATTGCTATTCTCGATTCATTGCCTGCAGCAAAATTTATTTCTGCTTGGTAACGGATCATGTTTATGCTGGATATATTGTGTTTCTGCTGATCATTCTTCATTCCTGCTGGTATCTTTTTGTTGCTGCTGTTTGTTAGTATTCCTGCTGACTACGTGTTCGATTCCTGCTGGTCACGAGTTTATGGTTTCTGCTGTTCGGGTTATTATTGTTTCGTTTAAAAAAAAAAAAAAAGAAGCTACATTTGAGGGGAGGCTAAATACCAGTTTGAGGGGAGGCTTATTATGAGTGGTTTGTGTCTATTTGAGAAGGGTTTGGGTGTTGGCTAACCACCACACAACAAATGGTCATCAGTTCACCATGCCTTACAAGCATAAGAACTGGCAGTCCAGATGCAAAACGGCTGATTGGTTGGTGTGTAACTCAAATCCGTTGATAGCTGTAAGGGTTTGCTAAAAATCCTATGGCCTTCACTCACCATGTTCTTGTAACAAAGAGTGGCTAGTCCAAGAGGGTACGGCTCTTGGTAAAGACTTTCTCAAATCCGTTGATAGTTGACAATTTACTAAAAATTGTATGGTTATCAACTCACCATATTACTCTGTGTATGAAGAGTTGGCTAGTCCTGAGCAAACGGCTACAGGTAAAGACATGTCAAATCCGTTGTATGGCTGTGACGGTTTGCCAAAAACTGTTAGGGTATTCCAATTCACCCTTGATTCATGTTCTGAGAAATTGGACTGGTTTTTGTTACACCAGGGTGTTTGTTTTCACCAAAGTATCAACTAGCCCAAGAGTGAGTAGCTACTTGGTAAAGGCTTATCAAATCTACTTATGTTGCTGCAAAGACTGGAAGCTGCTGTTCTTTGATGTTGCTACTTCATTTGATTCTGCTGTTCATCGAGTTCATGCTGTTCTTGTAACAAAGAGTGCTAGTTCAAGAGGGTACGGCTCTTGGTAAAGACATCATCAAATCCGTTTATGGCTGACAAGCAATGGACATTGAAGTGTTTGGATATATCCTCCTGGTGCTCAAGCTGAAATGCGATGGAAACTTGAAGGTAACGGAGTCACCGTTCAAGTTTAGGGGAGGATTGTTGGGAATTTTAGAATTCATGAAGGACTGACATGTGAAAGATAAAGGACTTAAATTTTACGAGTTGCACAAGAAGGAAACAAGACCAAGATATGCTAAAGAAGGAAACAAGATCAAGATTAATGTTGATTGAAATTAACATTAATGTTGAAGATATAGATTAGTCAAACATTAATGTGATGATTAATGTTAATTAATTGATTAGTCAAACATTAATGTGATGATTAATGTTAATTAATTGATTAGTCAAACATTAATGTGATGATTAATGTTAATTAATTAGTTTCCTAATTGTATTATGTTTTCTTTTGAAACAATAGGGACCAAATTGTTATTTTCACAAGTGTAAACTCTAATCCCTCTAGTATATAAAGAGGGGTAGGGGTCTTCGTTTGGGGTACCTTTTCCTTCACTCACATACACACGTGTAGTTTACACACATTTCCACCATTGTTATAGCTTTAAGGTTTTGTAAACCCTAGTACTTTTGAGTACTCGTATTATTTAATCAATAATATTAAGGCTTGTTGGTTATTCACTGTTCCATTCCATTACCATTGTTATTCTTCTTAAACACTAAAGGTTAGATTCCGCATAGCCTTTGGTGAAACATTTTAACAAAGTTTCTCACATTATTATCTTGTGATTACCAAGGTAATAATAACCTTATAACCTAAGGCAGTAGATCTAGAGTTGTGGGACTCAACACACAAAATTTTCAAAATACTTAAAGACTCACTTTTTGACGTTTTTACTTGTACTTCTTACTATTCTAAGACTAGTAGAACCTTAAAAATAGAAACTTTATGGTTTTTAACACAAAAATATTTGAGATCAAGATTTTGAGTACCAAAAACCGTTCAAACCAAAAAAAAAGACACAAAAAGATGGAAGTTTTTGATGTTTTTCAAAGTTTTTCTTGTACAACTAGCTTATATTAAGATATATTAGTAATAAAGATAAAAGCTTTATGGTTTTAAACCCACAAAAAGTGAAGACTTTTTGTTATGGTTTGAACCAAAAAGACGCCTAAACAAGAGAGAAAAAACGCACATAAACCAAACTAAGTCATCCCATGGCTCTTAATACCAATTGTAGAAAACATATATTATATAATCACACAATCTAATGACAAAGAACTAGAGAGAGAAAGTGAAAGGATAGACACTTTTAGAGAGAGAAAGAAAGAGAGAAAACTTAGATTATAGAAATGAGAAAGTGAACCAACCAACACCCTCTCCAAGCTATGGAGAGGGTACTTATACATCTTGTAAGTTGTCGGCCATGGACCCTTCATGGGCTTTGGCCCTTTTACCTACTTAAGGATCCAAAAACTATCTAAGACCTACGAGCTACGTATTTTAGACGTGACCAAGTCTTTTCTCGATTCCTAACAGTAAGTTAAATTAAAATAACTCCCCTTTAAATATTGATTTGCTACTATCAAAACCTTTTTCCGTTTAGTCCGTGATTTATTTTGAAGAATCATTTTAACAGAATTATTAGCACATTTCTCCCCCTCAAATAATGACGTGTTTTCTATTTAAAGAGCTGTAGTGATTGTTTGTGTGATAGAATTTTCTTTTAAAATATTTTCCCGATGAAAAACTGTAAGGATTACTGATTTGTTTTTGAAAGACAACACCAATAAAAATAAGATTTCTCTTATTTAAAACAATAAATGCACTAACACGTACACTTATTTTAAGTAAGCACGGGTTGTGTAGCAAAGTATATACAAACCTTTACATGATCATGAAGTAGGTCATGCCCGAGAAACTGAATTCCCGTTAAGAGGTCAAGCTATCTTTTAGGCAATATACTTGCCTATAAGATTAAAACAGGGTTGCAGTATGAAATAACTGCAAGCCAATGACATGTTTTGAAAAACAGTTAGAACTTTTGCTTGAACTTTATTTACAGCTCCGTGTCATTGTTAAATGACATTTCTAAAGCCGTAAATATTATCGATTCTAAAAGACATGTCATGAAAAACATATTTTTGGTATTTTCTGATTTTTTAAAATTTTTAATTTTCTTTTTATGGGTTTTATATTTATCTATAAAATCTATTCCAAGAAATGGAAAATCTTTTTAAGTTTTTTTTTTGAGTTTTTTATATTTTTATATATTTACATATGATACCGCTAGAAAGAGGTATCAAGCCGCGTCACTCTTCACTTATTCTGATTGGATCCAGACTCGTAAGTGTTTCTGGAGACAATAGTTTTCATTCCAAGCTTGTTGATGTCAGTTGAATTTAATCTTTCCCTTGGCAAATGTGCTCTATGGTGAAGATGGATCTTACCAACTGATACTCAAAATCACGACAAACGTAAGAGTAGAGCAACCACACATTTTTGACCGTTCTTTGATGAAGTAATACCGTACGTCATATGCTTCGATCTTGAGTGCTAGACGTTGTTACAGCAAAAAGCAATAGCACTCTTGTTATCACAGTACAGAGGGATTTTGTTGAATTCAAATCCATAAGCTGTCAGTTGTGATCTCATCCATAGAATTTGAGCATAACATCTACATACGACAATGTATTTTGCCTCTGTACTAGAGATAGCAGTGCTTTTCTACTTCTTTAAGGACCAGCTAACAAGTCTGTCTCCTAAGAACTTGGCACTGCCTGAAGTACTTTTTCTATCAGCATCTACATAAGCTGTTAGTGCAATACTGGTATCTTTCGAGTACCAAAGGCCTATATTAGTGGTTCCTTTCAGGTATCAAAAGATCCGTTTTACTGCATGTTAGTGCTTTTTGGTAGGCCGTGCCTAATACCAGGCACACATGCATGTTGCAAATACAAGATCAGGTCTACTAGATGTAAGATACATAAGGGAGTCGATCATACCACAGTAATGTGTAGGGTCAACTATTTTCACCTGTAGATCTTCATCCAGTTTGGTTCTGTCTGCAATAAGGGTGTCAACCGAGTCACTAGAATCCATACCATATTTCCTAAGAATTTCTAAAGCATATTTTATCTAGTTTATAAAGATGCCTCTAGGACTTTGAGAAATTTAAAGTCCAAGAAAAAATAACATTTTGCCCATCATTGACGTCTTAAACTTAGAACTCATTTTATCAACAAATATATCACACAGACTAGGATTAGTAGATGCAAAAATTATATCATTAACATAAATTTGTACCATGAGACTATCTTTACCTTCTTTCTTTGTGAATAATGTGGAGTCGACAGCACCTTTGGAGAACTTTTGAGATAGTAGAAAGCTTGACAACATATTATACCACGCATGTGGGGCCTACTTTAAGCCATAGAGGGCTTTCTTCAGCTTGTACACGTAGGTAGGATTGTCTTGATCTACGAAGCCCTCCGATTGACTAACATAGACTTCTTTACGTAGCTCGCCGTTTAAGAATGCTATCTTGACACTGGTAGATAGTCATGTTCTTGTTTGTAGAGTTTGCAACGAAGATTCATATTTCTTCTATGCGTGCAACAGGTGCAAAAGACTCTTCAAAATCAATTTCCTCTTCTTGATGATATCCCTTAGCTACGAGCCTTGCCTTGTTTTTCAGTACCCCTCCAAATTCGTCTTGCTTAACTTTGAAGATCCATTTCAGTTTAATTATCATGACTAAATCTGGATAAGGTACGACTCCTAAACATCCAGTCGTTGGAACTCGTGAATTTCTTCTTGCATTGCATCGATCCAGGAAGATTCTAGCAATGCTTCTTTAAAGTTCTTTGGTTTAACTGAAGTGAGAAAGGCATTAAAGAAACACCACATGGCATTGGTTTGTAGCTGTTTTTGTGTTGATACTGGTCAAAAAGGATTGCCGATCACATTTTCTAAAGGATGAATCTTCGTTCATTTGCTGATATGTTCAAAAGGTGGGTTTGCTGGTTGCACATTTGATGATGATTCTTAAGAACTTGGTTAGGAAGTAAGAATATCGAGAACGAGATCATCAACAAACTGTGCTGGTTATAAATGTTCTTTAACATCTTTAAAAATAACTGAAGACTGTGTTTCTTGTATTGTTGATGAAGTACTAGCAGAGGGTGCAGCTTGATCAATGGAAGTTGACGAAGGTGAACCGGTCGAGTCAGCATTTCTTGGAGCAGCAACTGCAGGAACTAAAGAAACAACACTTGGTGGAGGATTAAAGTACTCATCGAACATTGGTTGGAATAAAATATCCCAATCATTCTTACTTAGTGCAACATAAGGTGTTGAAGGAGGTTTTAGTACGAGGCCTGAACTGATTGTTCCAGGAGTCATAAGTTGAAGCTCGGGTCCTGAACTGAATTGTTCAAAAGCCATTGCTGTCAGCTCATCAAATTCAACATGGATAGTTTCCATGATCAACCGGGTTCGCCAATTATAGATTCAGTAAGCCTTCTTAGCAGGCGTGTAGCAACTGAAAATTCCAACATTAGCTTTGGGTTTCAGCTTACCTGAATCCTCACCGTCGTTGGTTGGATAGCATAACGCGCTAAAGACGTGAAAATACATTAAGTCGGGTTTTTTGTCATGTAAGAGTTCATAAGGTGTTTTGTTGTGACGTTTTCGAATTAGAGAACCGTTTTGGGTATAACAAGCTGTCACGACTACATCTACCCATAGAAATAATAGAGCCTCAGAAAATATCAACATCGTACGTGCAGCTTCCACTAAAGTACGGTTCCGTTTTTTGACAATGCCATTTTGTTGTAGAGATCGCGCAACTAAAGTTTGGTGTGAAATATCGACATTGTCAAAATAGGTTTGCAGTGTCTGATTCACAAACTATGTTCCATTATCGGTTCATATGTTACAGACTGTTGCATTTAGACGAACTTGAATTTTCTTTAGAAGTTTAATCACGATGTCTGTAGTTTCATCTTTTGATAGTAGAAACTTTACCCAAGTAAACCGAGAGTAGTCATCAACAATAACCAAAATGCACTTCTTCCCATTGATACTTTCAATTCTCATTGGACCACACAGATCCATATGCATCAAATACAACTTCTCTTGGATGGAGTCATTAGACTTGGGTTTGTAGGTGTGTTTTTTGCTTTTTCCTAAAGAACAGGCAGAGTACAAGTGATCTTTCTAATACTTTAATTTGGGAAGCCCTCTGACAAGACCTTGTTTGGCAAGATCATTAATAACACCAAAGTTTAAATGAGACAATATTTGATGCCATAACCAAGACTTGGTCTTAGAGGCTTTAGACAAGAGACAAATCAGAGAGGATTGCATCATTTCTTCTAGTGACATTGTGTACAAATTTGAGCCCCTCGACCCCTTGAGTAAATCAACACCTTCCAAGTCACGAACATAACAGGTGTGTTTGCGAAATTCTACTTCGAGATCAGATTCACAAAATTAACCTACTGAGAATAAGTTGTGTCCTAACCCCTCCACATAATAAACCTAAGAAATTATGACATTTCCTATCTGATAATCCCCATAGCCCTTGATTTCTGCAACATGATCATTCCCGAATCTAACAGTACCTATAAATCTACTAACAAAGTTGATGAGCTGAGAGCGCTGCCCGATCATGTGCTTGGAGTAACCCGAGTTTAGAAACCAAAGGACGATTTGAACCAACTAAAACAGATACGGGAAGAAGATGGAGTAGTAGAAACATTGTATCCCTAATTTTTTTTGGGTTCCGAGTTGTTAGAAATCTTAAATTCTACATTCTTAGATTTGCTACTCGAACCTATATTGGTTATATCCTTACATTTCCCTGATGTGTTACTACTGGATGGAGTTTTCTTAACTACTGTTGTTTAGAGTGGTTTCTTAGGAAGCACTACTTAAGTTGAGGTGATCCTAGTTAAAAGGCATGTATTTCCATCTATATTGAAGTTCCGACCTGTAGGTTTCTAACTATATCAAACATTACTGTAAACTTTACCCATAGGTTTCCACACTTTCTTCTTTTTGCTCTTAACAGATTTAGGTTTATTACACACATTCACATCATTAAGATAATCAAGAACACACAAATCATGAATAGCATCAAACTTACATTCATTACATGTAGTATAAATAAGCTCTGAATTTGTATTTAAAACAGAATGCTTAACCTTTGCATTACAGACAGGTTCAGAAACATGATTATTTTTATTTAAACTAGATTTAACGCTCCTAGGATGATCTTCTACTTTATTCTTCTTGTTGCTACTGGTTGGTCGCGAGATCCTATTTTTCTTTGTATTGTCTGGAGGCTTTGATCCGCTAGCACTAGTAGAACTGATTAATCCTGTAGAAGGAAACAAAGGGTTGTTAGAATCCTTAGTTTTTCAAGAGTCTACCTGTTTTTGTATGTTACTTGATGAAGTAGTAGGTTCTGCAAACCTAACTTTTTTGTTTTTTTATTGGTGTAACTACAAACAACTTCTCACTTTGTTTGCTTAAGCTAGGGCATGTATCCTTGACATAAACTAGCAACTCCTGAATTCATGTAGCGAACTTACAGGCAAAATCTAAGTCACTATCTATAGGCCTTAATTCTCTAGCTTGCTTAACTATTTTACGAAGTGTGTCAGCATTTTTCTGAGTGTGTTTAAGATAGTCTATATGTGCTTCCCTATTTTTTAGCAGTTTAGGAGAAAGAGGTTCTAGGTCTAACTTATACATCTATGGGGCAATTACTTTGGATATACTTGATAAACGTCAAAAGCGTATCGAAGTAATATATATAGTATTTCCCATTAGATGTAATAATTACTTTAGGAAAAGTAATAATCAATCTTCCAGATGTCGTATCCACGGCGAGAATTGAATTGAGATTCACGTTAATGTTTCTTATTTGATGCTTGATTATCTTTTTGTTTTGGTTTTGGTTTTTATACTAATTATATAATAATAAACTAAATTACTACTAATATATAACTAAAACGAATATGCTTGTCAAGTGAGGTGAAAAGATCATTAAGTGTGAATGAAAGAGTTAATAAAGAATTAGTGCCCGTTAAAAAAATTGTTTTCTTACAACGTTGGTTTATATTGAAAACAATCCTTTATTTTGGTACAAATTACTCGATTCAATGTTGATGATTTAATACCCGTAAAAACATCATTTTCTCACAACGTTGTTTATTTTGAAAACGATATTTTATACTGGTATTAATAACAAGATTTGATGTTTGATTATTTCTTTGGATTTTTCCCTTCAAATAATCAAATAAGAAATCTAAATAACCCGAAGATTATTAATCAACAAATCTCTTTTTAATCCACACTTAATTCACTAGTCTCTACTCACTTAACAAGCATATATATATCTACTCGCTAAACATGGCAACTAAACTAACAATAATAAGCATAACAATAATAAAAAGCATATTAAGCTAATTAAGCTAAAACTACTAATTATTGAAAAAGGAAAAGAAAGTAAAACCCCGAATGACGAAACTGATACGAATAAACCATCTGATTACATAAACTAAGTTAAATTCCAAGTTTATTTCTTATTTAGATTCTATTCACTTAATAGATGATAAAGTGTTTAAACTTTATTCTCTAATAAGCAAGTAAACTCTAATTAAGCTCTACACATGGAAATAAAACTAGCTTATTAATCCTTAAGCACCTAGCCATATGTGTTGATCCAATCAATAAGCCAAACAATGGTTAAGATAAATAATAAACCAAACAATAACTAATGTGTCCTAAATCTGGTACGAGAAACTAATAGATAGACTATCTAACCTGACAAATTCCACAGATTCAATTCCGTTCTACACTAAATCAGAAAGGTAATAAGCAACTCTCATCTAAAACCAAACAAGCTGTACTAAACGACATCACAAGATAACATCCATATGAATTCTTTTAAACTAATTTACCCGAAATAAGAGTAAACCATAACTGATCTTGAAATAAACTAACCAAACGAATATTTATATTTTGAAACTAAATTTAACCTAAATCCGAATCGATAAGCCACAAGTGAAACAAAGTTTATACTAAATCCGAACCACTAAGCTGCAAACTAAAATAAGCTCGTAACCGAGAACCCTAATCGAACCAACTCTACCTTATAAAAACGAAATAAGCTACTCGATGGGCAGTTACCAGAATAAGATATTCGTCATCTTATTTGGTTAATAAGCAACGAAATATAGAAATAGGAAGGAGGAAACAATCGAAATCAAACACCTGCCTGGGAAATCGTCTTTAAACCGCTCGAATCATAAATCAACAAACAGCTTATCAAAATCAAACTTCAACAAATTTAACGGTTCATTACAAATAAATCTAAACTATTACAATAGAACGGAATGGAAAAATACATAAGAGTAATAATCTAACCTACTCCTATCTACCTTACTACTACTCTAAATCTACTGGAATGAAAATGAAAGATGAAAGATATATAAAATATAAAAGATAAGATATGTTATCTAAGATGTTGCTCCTTATTTATTATTGTGTTCCTTTTAAGCCACAGAACCAGAATTGGGATAAACTGGATATGGGCTTGAGTTTCTTCTGGGCTGAGTCTTGCATCCTATCATTTTCTTTTAGCATTGGGTCGAGCCCATTCCTGCACTTCAATTTCTGGGCCGAATTTTATAACAAGTCTTGGGCTGGAATGGTAAAAGATTTGTTTAGCTTGGGCTTTAATAAGTATGGTTCGGTCTGACCCATATAAATGGTGTCGGGCCGGTCCAATAAGAGATGAAGGCACCGTCAGACTCGTAAATTCAAGCTCTTTCCAATGGCATGCTAGGGGAATTTTTATGACTTTGTCTAGATCTCGAAAAACGAGCAAACGTCGTCGAATCTTATCCAAAAGTCACCATTTTTGCTTCGTTTTCAATCATTTGTACCTATAAGACATAATAACACAATACAAATATATTTGCAATATATTTTAACATATTTATTGGTTATTAGTCTGATTTATAGTATTTTTCAAGACTAAAATGATATGTGTTTAAGGACACATCTCTGAGGTAATTACTTTGGATATACTCTCAGATTTAGCACCCTCAGACAAACTTTTGCCTTTTAAATTTGCAATATGGTCCTTCAATTTGCTAATTGAGTTATCTTTCGCTTTTAACTAAGCTTTCAATTCATTAATTTCAAAAAATGCCCGAAGTTCCGGAGTATCCTGATTGTTACATGGTTGGTTATTCTGAAAACTTTCTTTGTATTGTTGCATTTTAATTTCAAGAGAAATACATCAGTTTTCCAGTCTTGTGCATCTTTTACGAAGTTCATTATAGATAACCTTGTCAACCATGTCATTCTTTTTTGAAAGCTCGGTCTTAAGTTCTAGACACTCATTATATTTATCCACATAACTCTGTTCCATTTTTTGATAACCAGCAATAGCAGCAAGAGTATTCACAGCCGTGTGGACCAGATCTTGAGATATAATAAGCTCTAATAAACGATCATTCTATATCAATAATTCTTTCTCTTTTATCTCAAAAGTCTTCCTTTCTACAAAACGTTTGGCAACCTCGGTTTCCATTTGATTCAAAACTTCTTTCATGTAAGTTATTTCTTTTGTAAGACCTTTATCAAACATTTGAAAATATTCTTTTAAAGCATAAACAAAAGGTTTGACATCTTTTTCAAAGGCTTTCCAAATATGTTTAACCCCCACGAACCCTCATTCTGACCAATTACCTTGGTACGGACAGTTACCATATTTTTGAAATCATTCACATGATTTCTCATTTTATTAAAACTATCTTTAACCAAACTAATTGTAGTAAGTTTACGAGGAATTTCCTTTTAACTAGTTCAGGTTGAACTGGCGGTATTTCAGAAACGATTTTTGAAATAGGTAGCCAAAATGCATGTTCTGCAAAAAGTTGCATTTGAGGAAAATGCTTAACAAAATGTTTAGACAATTTATTCAATGCAACATAATCAATAGGTGCAATATTAACTTTCTTTTCTTTTGCAGTTGGATCATTTTGTTTAGCATGCATCTTTAATCTACTCTCTTTAACCAATTCTAATGTTTCCTCGGTATCAATGACAGACAATGCATCATGTTGCTTAACAATTGTATGACCACAATACAATGCAAGCACTTTTCTTTGAGCTTGAATTAGATATAAAGGATTTTGATAACCAAGTGCTGTTTTGTGACTTTCATTATAAAACGCTTGAGGTTTTGTCAACATATGCATTATTTGCGTTGATTGACCCATTTTGTATATTTATCCTCTTTTGCCTTAGATTCCATTTTTAAAACATCAATCATTGTTAACAAAGTCTTATGACTTTTAATGGTTGCATTAAGTTGTAGTTTTAATGAGTGAATCTAGTTTTCAAAATCCGCAACCTTTTCATTTTTTTTCAACAATAACCTTTCGCAATTGACTATCAATATACTTTTCTCTATCATTTAAATCAAATTTCTGTCTTTCTTTAAAAAGTTCGATCTGTTCTTTATATCTTTTAAGCTCTGTAGTTAATGACTCATTTTATTATTTTATTTTCTTTATCCACCTCATTACATTTAGCCACTTGATTAGTCATCTCTTCAATCACAGACATTATCATTGCATCTTGTTGTGCATAAGAAGAAGTATCTTGAACAACCGTAGTTTCAGTTTCTTTTAGATATTGTTCATATGAAATCATATTACTATCATTTGATATGTTAATATTTGTATCATTATGAAAAACTAGTTGTTCAGAATACTGCATCTCTTGCACACTTTGAGCAATTATTTGATTATCAAAGTGTTATGAGTTGGTACCTCTTAGAGAACTTCTGAATCATCTGAGGAAAGCTTAGCCATAAGAACAACACTTGCAGATGGAGCTTAATTAAAATCAGAATTAAATGCATCAAGGTCGTCAGTTTGATAAGTGGTTGTTGTGTTGTTGTGTTGTTTGTGAAAGGTGATTAAGATTGGTTCTTGTTTTAATTTAAGTCCTTGAAAAATGCAATAGAAATCTATTTCGTGGGATTTTACAAATCTTCATTAAATCGTGAAAATAAGTATATATTTCGTGGGATTTTACAAATGCAAGAAAAAACCATGAAATAAGAATCCTGTATAATTCGCCTGAATAAACACAAGGTATATTTCGCCTGATTAAGCATGAGGTATATTTTGCTAGAATAAAAACAAGATATATTTCGCCTAAATAAACACAAGGTATATTTCGCTTGAATAAGCACGAGGTGTATTTCACCTGAATAAACACAAGGTATATTTCGCCTGAATAAACACAAGGTATATTTCGCCTAAATAAACATGTGTATATTTCGCCTTCTAAAACCTGTGTATATTTAGCTTTCTAAATCCTGTGTATATTTCGCCTTCTAAAACTTGTGTATATTTCGCCTTCTAAAAACCTGTGTATATTTCGCCTTCTAAAACTTGTGTATATTTTTCCTTCTAAAACATGTGTATATTTCTCCTTCTTTAAAGACATTGTATATTTCGCCTTCTTCAAAAAAGTACGAAACCGAACTTTTAAATTACCTAAAAAACACACTTTCTAACGGTTTTTCTTGATTTTATTTTGCAAAACTAAGTATCCCTAGGCTAGATCTAATATAAAAACACAAACTTTAAGGTTTTTAAGAACAAAAACTTATGTTTTAATTATTTCGTATATCACGCCCAAAACACTTAAAACCGAATGTTTTCAAGAGAAAAACGCACATAAAACCTCACAAAATCACCCCATGGCGACTGATACCAATTGTAGGATATCAAATCACACAACCAAAACAAGTACAGAGAGAAAGAAATCTAGAGAAAGAAAGAGGATGGAACACTTCTAGAGAGAGAAAGAAATATGAAATGTATAACTTGTGAAATGAACCAACACCCTCTTTAAGGCATGTAGAGGGTATTTAAATTTACATAGAACCGGTCACCCCATAGATACTCCATGGGTTGACCTGGTTAGCTTACTTATTACATAACTATTGACTACGAGCTAAGAACTACTATTTTGGAAGTGACCGAGACTTTTCTCGATTCCTAACACAAAGTGTTTGATATAAATCAAGACGTTTTTAACACTTTGAGAGTTTTACTTTTAGAAATCCCCCCTACACATGTGCATCGAGATTCTAAATTGTTTCGCACATGTGGGTAGAAGTTGTGCACTTAGAGTCTTAAAGATCACATTTTAATCATATTTTCTCCCCTTATCGAAAATAAAAAATCTTTTAGTATTTTGGATACCATTTAATTAAAATTTAAGACACGAAAAGTTTCATGGGGAGAAAAAGGATATCACAGATTCACATGAATTATTGGAACGTTTTCCTGAATACTTTATTCAATAATATGTTAGAAATTTAGTGCAATTATGGGAATCGGATCATAATTAGAAATAGGATTGGAGGTACGGAGTGTACACCCATTAAGTTACTGATTTTCCCTAACTCTTTTAGTGGTTAGATTAAATGGTGGTATCAAACATTTAAGTGGCTGGTTTGACTACATTAAATGGCAGATTTGAACATTAAATGTTTGTAACAATTTTGGCCTATTCAAATGGCAGGTTTGACTGCATTAAATGATCACATTTAATTTGGTCATGTAACCACTAGTTTCTATAATTATAGAGGCTAATTATGGAAGAGATTAATGGGCCCATTAATCTCTTATAATTTCCATTAACTAGTTTTTGAGTAAATCCTCAATAATATGGATCACAATTGCATGAAAAAATACACTAAAAACATAAACACTTAGAAGTGAGGGGTTTTTCATTTGTGCCTAAAAAAAGAACAAGCACTTGATTTTAACCCAAGGAGGTCTTCGTGTAAGGCATAAGGTCGAATAATCTTCTTTGGAAAGTGATCACACGACTTCAAGTGATGATATTCGATAAGCTTCATTGGTAATTAGCTAGGCATTGATTATCTTCACCTTGTTTTATGCCAACCACAACCAACAATCAAAGAAGATTATTTTGTGATAATTAATGGCTGCTGCTTCTATGAAAAACATGGCTTCAAACTTTGTCAAGCTTGACAAGTTTTAAAGGGTGTACTTTAGGAGATGATAGAAGAAAATGAACTTCTTGCTTTCCAGCATGAGTGTGGTGTATGTGCTCACTACTCCTATTCTTGAAGAGGGTAAGTATGCTACCATGGATCAAATCAGGAGGAGAAACAAGTGGGATAATGATGACTATGTTTGCAGAGGTTTAATCCTTAAAGGTATGTCTAATCCTTTATTTGATATTTACCAAAATGTTGAATCTAAAGAACTATAGGATTCCGTAGAGGCCAAGTATATGCCGAGGATGCATCAATTAAGAAGTTTACAAATTACAAAATGACTGATTCAAGACTAGTTACGAAATAATACAATGAACTTCTTGGTATACTTGGAAGGTTTACACAACACAAAATGAAAATGGATAAGGCCATTCAGGTCTCTTGTATAATTCAAAAAATTCCTTCTTCTTGGAAAAATTTTAAGCATACCTTGAAATATAATAAAGAGGAGTTAACTCTTGTTGAGTTGGGCAGTGATCTGTGCATTGGTGAGTCCTTCATGGCACAAGATAGTGACAAGCTAAAGGGAAACAATGTTGTGGTTGTGTAGATCTTAGATTTAGTTCTGGAAATATTGTTTCCTTGTTTAATGTTTTGCATGTTCCTAATATTAAGAAAATTTTGGTTAAGTGGTATTTTGAATAATTGTAGTTATAAACAAGTAACTAAATCTGATAAGTTTGTTTTGTCTAAACATGGTGTGTTTATTGGTTTTGGCTATTTGTGTAATCCAATGTTCAGGCATAATATTGTTAATGATATTGGTAAATTAGCCTTTATGACAACCTTTAAACTGAATGATTCAATCATATAGCATGCTAAACTGGGCCATGTCCTCTTTAAAAGAATGAAAGATATGTCTAAAGATGGGTTAATCCTTGCTTTTGACATGGACACTGAAAAGTGTAAGACTCGCATGCTGACCAAAATTAGTAAGAAACCATTTTAAAATGTAAAATGTAAAACTAAAGTTTTGGAGCTTATCCATAGTGACCTATGTGATTTGCATGCTACTCCCTCATTAGGGAATAAGAAATAGTTTGTGACATTTATTGATGATGCTTCTAGGTTTTGCTATGTTTATTTATTACATTCAAAGGATGAAGAATTAGATAAATTCAAAGAATTCATAACCAAAGTTAAATTATAACAAGGTTCCCTGATCAAAAGATTCAGGACTGTAGGGGAGGTAAGTACATGGATACTCTGTATTTTCAGTCTGTTGGTATTATCCATGAAACGACTACTCCCTATACTCCACAACAAAATAGTATATTTAAAAGGAAAAACTGGGTACTAAAAGAAATGGTTAATTCTATGTTGTCCTATTCTGGACTAAGTTAAGGGTTCTAGGGTGAAGCTATGTTAACAACTTGCTATTTATTAAATTGGGTTTCGAATAAAAGGAACATGATTACCCCTTATGAACTCTGGACTAAAAGGAAACCAAACCTGAACTACCTCAAGGTTTGGAGTTGTGGGGCAGTTGTAAGACTCCCTGATCCAAAGCTAAAAACTTTGGGTGAAAGAGGAACTAAATGCATCTTTTTTGGATAAGCTGAGCATTCTAAGGCTTTTAGGTTCTATGTTAATAAACCTAATGAATCCGTTTTAATTAACTCTATAATTGAATCAAGGAATGCTATATTCGAAGAGAACAGATTCTTATCAATCTCTAGACCAAGTTAGAGGTCTCTAATAAATGGAACTGGAGACATTGGTTGTTTAGTGGTCCCTGAAGAGGTCCTTGAAGAGGTTGTGACTCAAGAACCTAATCTTGAGCTTAGAAAAGGAAAAAGGAATAGGACTCCAAAGAACTTTGGACATGAATTTCAATTATATTTAATTGAAGGAACAAGGAATGAGGTCTCTGACCAACACTCTTATTGCTTTAATGTTGAGGATGATCCCAAGGCATTTGATGAAGAAATGAAGTCTCAGGATGTTACTTTTTGGAAAGAAGTGATTAATGATGATATGGATTACATCTTGGGCAACAATACTTGGGTGTTGGCTGATCTACCTCCATGTTGCAAACCTCTTAGTTGCAAATGGATCTTCAAAAGAAAACTAAAGGTAGATAGAACTGTTGAAAAGTTCAAGGCTAGACTAGTCATTCAAGGCTTTAGACAAAAGTTAGGGATAGACTACTTTGATACTTATGCTCCAGTGGCATGTATTAGTACCATAAGACTGCTAATAGCTATGGTATCTATTCACAATCTAATTATTCATTAGATAGATGTGAAGACGTCATTCTTGAATGGTGAATTGGATAAGGAGGTTTATATGAACCAACCTTAAGGCTTCAACATGCCTTGTAATGAACATAAGGTGTGTAAGCTAAGTAAGTCTCTATATGGACTTTGGTACTGACCAAGTTCAAGTTGAACTGACAAAGAAATTCTTGTCATCTAGGTTCTCCATGAAGGACATGCGGGAGGCTGATGTTATCCTTGGTATAAGGATTAAATATGAAAGTAATGGAATAGCAATTTCAAATTCAATTACTTTGATTGCACTCCAGCGAGTACTCCTATGGATACAAGTGAGATGCTGATGCCAAATAATGGTCAGGCTGTATCTCAACTTAAATATTCTAGGGTGATTAGCTTCCTGATGTATGTCATGACTTGTACAAGGCCTGATATTGCTTTTGCGGTGGGTAAACTGAGCATGTATACTAGTAATCCTGGTACTCGACACTAGCAAGAAATTTAGCAGGTACTGAAGTATTTAAAGAAAACCATAGACTATAGTTTGACATATAGTGGTTATCCTTCAATTTTCGAAGGATACACTGATGCAAGCTGGATCAGCAATACTGAAGACAATTCGTCTATCAGTGGCTGGGTATTCATGCTTGGTGGAGGTGTAATTTCTTAGGAATTCGAGAAACAAACTTGCATCACTAGCTCAACAATGGAATATGAATTTGTGGCTTTAACAATTGTTGGTAAGGAAGCTGAATGGTTGAGAAACTTGATCCTTAAAATTCCATTGTGGTCCAAACCTATAGCACCTATATCTATCCGCTGTGATAGTGCTGCTACATTGGCAAAGGCTTATAACCAAATGTACAATGGGAAGTCTAGACATTTAGGTGTCAAGCATAGCATGATTCGTGAGCTTATCACGAATAGGGTTATAGAGTATGTGAGGTCTCAACAAAACATAGTTGATCACTTGACGAAGGGACTGGCTAGAGACTTGGTTTTAAAGTCTGTTGAAGGGATGGGTTTAAAGTCCAACCAAGTCGCTGAATGCTAGGACACCCAACTCCCTACTGAGGAAACTTGGTAGCTGAGTTCAATGTGGAAAGCTGAACATTTAGTGGACTGAACCACATGTATTTACATATCAACCCAAGGATGTGCTTGGAATCTGCTAAAAAGAAGGATGAAGTCTCTACTTCTTAATGGTTAATTTCTTTGAAAAAGTGCTTAGCAGAAGCATGAATAAAGAGGAATCACCTATGTGAATGTTGAAGTTTTGCCGCTTCAGGGAGTATGGACTTTGTCTCTTACAACAGTCATGAATTGAATATGGACACATGGCTTGTATAGTGTCAGGAGCGTTTAAGTGTTTAAAAACTTGTGTGTATTTTATCTTCAAGTATTCAAGTGGGTTGAAGGGTTCAATTCCTAGAGCACCATGATTCTCGAATATTTAAATGTGTAATTTACTAAGACGGAAATTCAATCCTTAGGACATTTTCCTTTATGCACATGTTCTTTTTAATGTTTAATTTTCATCTAAATTGGGGAGGATTGTTGGAAATTTAGTGCAATTGTGAGAATCGAATCATACTTGGAAATGGGTTTGGAGGTACGGAGTGTACACCCATCAAATCACTGATTTTCCCTGACTCTTTTAATGGTTAGAGTAAATAGGTGGTTACAAACATTTAAGTGGCAGGTTCAACCACATTAAATGGCCGGTTTGAACATTAAATGTTTGGAAATTTTTTGACTATTCAAATGGCAGGTTTGACTGCATTAAATCACCATATTTAATTTGATTATGTAACCACTAATTCCTACAATTATGGAGCCTAAATATGGAAGAGATTAATGGGCCCATTAACCTCTTATAATTTCTATTGATTAGGTTTTAAGTAAGTCCCTTATAAATAGGGATCACAATTGCATGGAAAAATACATAGAAAACATAAACACTTAGAAGCAAAGGGTTCTTGATTTATGCCTAAAACAAGAACAAGCACTTGGTTTATCCCAAAGATGTATTCGTGTAACCTAGGGGCATAGGGTTGAATAATCTTCTTTGGATATTGATCACAGGACTTCAAGTGATAGCCGATAACCTTTAATGGTAATTAGCTAGGCATTGATTATCTTCGCCCTGTTCTGGGCCAACCAAAACAAACACAATATATGTGGGATACCATATAATGAAAATTTTGACACCACACGATAAAAATGATATGACACCACAAATATGTTCAGAATGGAGTTAAGATGCCTTGGTTATACCACACAAAGTAAGAGTACTAGTATGTTAAACCATTCATCAGTGGACGTTATCCGAAGATAAACGCATGAGTATGTGAACATACCCAAAATTACTGTGCTCACAAGGGTATTTTAGAAAATGGCATTGAAGTACCACATTTGAAACTGAATGTTTTGGATACATAAAAATTGATATTAATGAGATGTATCCATAAACATAATTTTTTTTTGAAAATATTTAACACTAAAAGTGTTCACAAGCAAAGTATTGAGGGTACTGATCATTCAATTAAGTTCAATACAATTGTAAATTTACTGCATTAAATTGTATATTTTATTGCATTAAATTGTATATTTTACTGCATTAACTATTATATTTTACTGCATCACATTGTAAATTTTACTGCATTAAATTGTATATTTTATTGCATCACTATTTAAATTTTACTGCATTAAATTATAAATTTTACCACATTAAATTGTATATTTTACTACATTACAGTGTAAATTTTACTGCATTAACTTCTATATTTTACTGCATCACATTGTAAATTTTACTGCATTTAAATATATTTTTTATTGCATCACAATGTAAATTTTACTGCATTAAATTGTATATTTTACTGCATCGCATTGTAAATTTTACTGCATCACATTGTAAATTTTACTGCATTAAATTATATATTTTACTGCATCACAGTGTAAATTTTACTGCATTAACTTCTATATTTTACTGCATCACATTGTAAATTTTACTGCATTAAATTGTATATTTTACTGCATCACTATGTAAATTTTACTGCATCACAGTGTAAATTTTACTGCATTAAATTATATATTTTACTGCATCACATTGTAAATTTTACTACATTAAATTATATATTTTACTTATTTTACTGCATCACATTTTAAATTTTAACGCATCACGATGTAAAATTTACTGCATTAAATTATATATTTTACTGCATCACAGTGTAAAAATTTTACTGCATTAAATTGTATATTTTAATGTATCACAGTGAGTCGAATTTTAACTGCATTAAATTGTATATTTTACTAGCATCACAGTGTATATTTTACTGACATTAACTTGTATAGTGGAATACTGTAGCATAAAATTTTATGTAATTTTTATTGCATTAAGCGAGTGTATAATTAACGGAGCCAACCATGTGTAAATTTTAATGCATGCGCGAGAAGTATAGTTTGTGTTACACACAATGTAAACTTTTCTTCATTAAATTATATATTTAACTGCATCAGCGCGGCGAGAAAAATGTTACAGCATTGAATTGTATATTTTTACATAGGTAACAATTTATTTCGTCATGGTAAATAATGTATTATTCACTAAATTATTAATTGTGATGCACTAAGAAAATAACAATTTATTTTGACAGTTATTGCATTACGATGTATTTTGTTAGTGCATTACACTTAAAAATGCTAGCATCACATTGTAATTTTACTGCATTAAATTGTTATTTTACTGCATCAAATTGTAAATTTTACTGCATTAAATTGTATATTTTATTGCATCACAATATAAATTTTACCGCATTAAATTGTATATTTTACAGCATCACATTGTAAATTTTACTGTATTAAATTGTATATTTTACTGCATCACTATGTAAATTTTACTGCATCACAGTGTAAAATTTAATGTATTACTATGTAGGATCATCATAGGTAACAATTTAGTTCGTCATGGTAAATAATGTATTAAGTTTTCCTGTTTTTTGGGTAATCATGGCTCCCGACCTTTTGGCACGGGGTTTTAAATTCTTTTTCTGGTGGTTCAATATCAGGGAATCTGTGCACATGTTGACTTGATGCGGTTGGAAGATGGAATAGCTCTAGTCTCCTTAGAGTCATCTTGTGTTTTGCATTTCAGCAGCGTTGCTACCAACGAAAAATAAGCAGAAGCCAAAATCTCGGTAAACTTGACACTAGGGTCTTTACTCTTAATATCAGGTGATACCCGATACCTGTGGAAACATGAGTTCAACCGCAAACCTGGAGAATTGGGATGGACTAGAAATCGATCAGAAAAGAAAAACCTCTATTACATTGAGAAAGTTATGCAACAGTGAGTAGTACCCGCCATGGCATTTTAAGTTGGCATCAACTATATTCTGAATATGATTATCCGATTTTTGGCGTTTTCATTGTGTTGCAACAGATTTATAACATTGTGATGAATTAGATTTTTACATTGTGATGCAGTCGATTTATACATTGCGATGCAGTAGATTTATAAAGTTGTGTTTTTACTGCATTATAGTTAAATATATGATGCATCACAGTTTAAATGCTTGGTGCATCGCAATATAAATCTTTATTTCACTTTAGTAGTATTAGATTCTTACTCTTTTAATTTTTTTTCTTTAGGTGATGATGATCGATTGGTTGGAAAGTGGAAACCACTTTTATGGTAAATAGACGAGTCATCGTCTTACGCTCATCGATGAAAAGCAAGCAACCATTAGAGCCATAAAGAGCTGGGATGAGAGGATATATTCTTAAAGCAACATAATTTTAGTATTCATTTTTTTTGCAATAAGTACTATGCAGATATTATATCATTACTTACGATACATGTTTTCAGTAGTAAAACGTACATCTTTTATTACTAAACATCAATTCAATAGAATCTCATTGTTCATGAAGTGTCTTCAGTATCTTTTTTCTATTTATATTTAATGCAGTAAAATAATATTTTGATGCAATAGATTTATGCATTGTGATGCATTAGATTGCCTAATGGCATTGCCCTAGGCTTAGCAACTGAGAAACAAAGCCCATGTCAAGAACATGAAGATCATCAGAACTAAATGTCTAAATGTACCAATTGCTTCCAACACTGCACGTTGATGCCAAATCATATGGTGATCAAGTGGATAATAAGTTGAAGCGAACGCACAAAACATAATTTTTAAGATTCTAAAGTCGCTCTCTTCAGTAGCATGGAGAAGCATAAGATAATATGCAAGATCAAAATGGTTACCAGGGTTCCAACTGACGCCAGTTTCTACCAGTCCTTCATCTATGTAAACAGGATCAGGATATGGAGCCCTTCCAGTTTCTAGAAGATCGTAATAAGTCTAGAAAATTAAGGTCAAATCAGAAGCATGTGAAAGGTGGTACCACATCAACAATCCTAAAAACCTTTTCCAGTCAATATCAATCTCACCCAAGGCACCATGAATATTACCAACAAGTAACTTAAAAAGTCGTATCCTGTCCTTTTCGATAAAATTAAAATCTAGCCCGTTGATTTTCCACAGATTAATCTAGCAATCAATATCAGCACGGTTGGCAGGGGACCCACGAGCCTGGCTCAGCAGACAAGCAAGTCTCACATCACCTCTAGAAGCAGACAGTTCTACTGCTGCATCAAGTTGTCGTCTACTTAGGAGCAAAAACAGTTGTTGTAAATTACTTGAATCATTCAAGGAACTAATTGTGTCTTGTACACGGTGACAAATGATCTCTTTCAATCATTGACTAAATTATGCTCTTCTAATCAATGGAAGTGCTTCCACATCAGCTTTTAATGAGCTTTCCTTTGAGGAAAAAAGAACCTTAATAAGTTCCCAAACAAAAACTTGATGCATTAACACCACACGAGCAGAGGCAGATAATCCAAGTACCTCCAATTTTTTCTCAATAATTTCTATATAACTCCGACATACATGTGGAACTTCCAAGCGGTTACTGACAAGTTTCTGAATCTTTATCTTATGTGAATCAACTACAACTTACTTGGTTTTGTGACTAAATTCTTTATGAAAATTTAGTGGAGAATCAAAACATATATCAATGAGTTCCTCCCGCGCCTTGTTATTCTCATCCCTGACCACATTATCGGTAGCAACTTTTTCTAAATATATTGTAGAAGACATATCCCGTTTCTGTGACTCGTACTTCTTGTACCTTGAAGTCTCACCCCCGGTTACCTTTCCGCTGCTGTTCGATTTTAGAGGTGTGACAGATTGGTATCAGAGCTGCGGTCATAGAAAACTAGGTCGTTTTCAAAACCTAGACTATGACTATTTTTCAAAATTTAGAGTCTCTACTTGTTTTATCCGATATCCATGTGCGCGTACTTCCTGGTTCCTTATATTTAATCCCTCGCGCATTACTATTAGTATTATATGGATAATTATTATATTTTACTTGACTTTCTTTTAGATCTCTTATGCTTATCTTTGAGATTACCGTTATTTATTTATATAAAGGTAATTTGTTAGGATTTATTGACTTGATGATACAAAAACAATGATACAAAAGAACAAAAGAATGAAACAACAAGGATCTAAATTGACAATATGGAATTCTACAAAAGATGGAGGATTCTAAAAGATCTCCTTAAAAGATAAAGATCAAAGATTAGGAAAAGATTTAGTTAAAATCTTATGGACTCGCTATATAAAGAGATCCCTAGACATAGTTTATGTGTGCACAAGTAAAGATGTAGACGTCTAGAGTATGTGGTTTAGCCTCAAGATCAAAGTGTCTTTGATCCTGTTACAATTAGGTAATCGTTCTATACTTATCATATAGAATTGGGGCTTGTATGAATATAAAACCTTGTTAAATAACATTGTTCTTATTTATATTCCGCTGTGCAAATTGTTATCTTTGTTATTATATCCTAGAAATAATTAGAAGCTCGAAGAGTAGGCAAGGAAGTTCCAATCTCACATGAGACGGAACATGCTGAAGAACCATTAACGCCATCCATAATTACTTTCCTTTTCTTAAATTGAGATTGATCAACAATATACTGCCGATAGGAAGCTCGGGAATCCAAATCCACTCCCATTTTAACTTAGAGTGTATTGCAAGTAGCACCTGATCCAAAGCATAAGAAAGGTATAAGAACAACAAAGTAAACTTTTCTAGAATATCACATGCATTGGATGCTAACAAAGGCCATAAACTCTCACCCACTACTTACTCATCAATACAAAGTA
This sequence comes from Tanacetum coccineum, assembly GCA_026074375.1. Lineage (NCBI taxonomy): Eukaryota > Viridiplantae > Streptophyta > Magnoliopsida > Asterales > Asteraceae > Tanacetum > Tanacetum coccineum. Next base: position 41,974 of record BQNB010046478.1, read on the forward strand.
TGATCGTAAATTGCTTGTTGGGTCAAAACATGGCAACATAATCTCTCTAAATGATGGTAATACAAGGCACCATAATACATATTGCCTACATAGCAAATGAAACTAAAGTCATAATGCATATACGAGAAACAACAACAGGTTTTACTCACCATACTCAATCAATGTAGCTATGCTATATACCATACTAATAATTAACGCATAACAGAAAGAATCACAAAGTCTACAAATGTTATAAGACCATAGCTTCATCAAACATGGGCAACAAAGTATGGGAAGCAGCAAACATGGAAGCATTCAGCATAATCAAACTCACAACCTTTTAAACATCAATAAACTTGTAAATGACTAAAAATAGTCAAAAAACTATCAAAAAGTTAGATATATAATCACCATGTTTACTTATCAATATAATGTCACCATAAGCATGATTGTGAGTTGCTTGTTGAGGTCACAAGACGACAACAAATGCTCTCTAATTTATGGTCATAAAAGTCATCAAAACACATATTTTGAAAATCACACTCAAACCAAAACTAGATTCGAGAGAATAAACTGGTATTACATCATACACATATATAATGAATAAGATAATTACATAGCCCACAAGGGTGATGAGACCATAGCTTCATAGAGGCAACAAAGTACAAGATGCAAAAGTACATGACTTTTGGTTGTCTACTGAACAAAGTACACAAGGCAACATGATATAGTTCCTAAACAGAACATGGGTTCTTAAAAACAACCATAAAAAAAAAATACTAACATCAGCTACAATAGAAAAATTAGAGAAACAAAAACAATTAAATTATGCATTGCAAAGAGTCAGGTTTTAGGCTTCTAGCTATTAGTTTCTAAGATTCACACAACGAGTCAAACAAGCCTTGAATTACTAGCAACAAGTACAAAACACTCCATAGTCCATACAAAGAAACAAAAACGTAAGGTGTGTTCATTAGCTTATTTTAAGGCTTGATGGGCTTGTTTTGAATTTAGGATTATAGTTCTAGCTAGCAGGGTGGTTCAATTCAAAAAATCAACTATCATGGCATCAATAGACACAAGACACACATACAACTAAGACACTCTGCACGTAACCTACTGGGCTCGATGTATGGGTACAATGAATTTTCTACCACATCAAAGTCAAAACAAAGCAATAATAATCAATTTCGTTTCAAACCGCTCAAGCCACATTTACACTAATCATATCTAGAACAATAAGTAACCTACGCCAAAACAATTCATTTCCTGCCATATCACAGACAAAAGCAAGCAAGCAAAATCAATTTCTCACCCCATCATAAACAAAAGCATTCCTATGAACAATGAAATTAATCTACTGCGTTACAAGTTAAGTAACATAATTCATTTCTTAACCCCATCCCAGACAAAAGCAGGCAAACACAATCTATTTAACTACAAACTGTAAAACCACATTTAAATTAAAACATACAAAGTTTCTTTCTAAATAACTTTAAACTTATATAACAATCGATGCAGTAAGATATTTACAACCTAGCGTTAAATCTTCTATATCTGATCTGAAAATAAGTTACGTCACTATAGTAAGTTATATCTTCTAGATCTGATCGGAAAATGATCAGAAAATAATTGATCTGTGTGATCGGAAAATAATTGATCAGAAAATTCTAGAGAGAGAAATTTTTTTAGAAGAATGAATTTGATCGGAAAGCGCCTT
>BQNB010046479.1:10068-43670 GCA_026074375.1 Tanacetum coccineum
CTAGAAGTGGGGCGTCAAGTGTAAAGAACACATGAAACAACAAGAATTGGAGGCGAATATTCGTGAACAAGCTCGAGAAAGAGAATGGCAATAAAGGATCATTGACATTAACTCGGTGTTAAAGAAGTTTACCGATTCACGCCTCCTTCTTAGTTTGATAACGTAATATCAATTTTAAAATCAGGATTAAATACTATGCTTTCATGTTGAAGGTTTTGAATGGGTCACTTTGGATTTTGATTTGACTAAAACTTGTGATTGAATGATAAATTTTCATAATTGATCTATTTAGTTTTGAATTATTCCTTTTATTTATTAGTTTCTTTTGATATATTTAAGATACAGGATTACATAAATGTGAGCTTCAAGCTATGAAATTATATGCATCTTTGTGACAGAATTGTGGCCCATTACCGACGACCACTTACTGTTTCCGACTATTTTCCGACGTATATTTTACCGACAGATTTCCGACGAAAAAATACCAACAGAATTCCAACGCATGTTTTGGGTCGGTGTTTCCAACTGAATTCCGACAAAAAGAAATTAGCGACCATGGTTTTTGCGACACACTGTTTCCGTCGCAATCCGTCGGAAACTGTTGTTACCGACGGATTACCGACAAAAATGGCCGTCGCTGAAAGTCAAGTTTCTAGTAGTGTTAGTGGTGGTGTAATGTGCATATATATGGCTTATGATAGCAGCGTGTGTGGCGTTCCTAGTCGGTTCTAATGTGTACAACTTTGTCCTAATACGAGTAGTTTTCATGTTTTTGTGTCTTACATGTTTTGCAATTTAATTTGTACGTTATTTTATATTATATTTGTATTTATGAAGGTAACTTTCTATCTTGTTTTTCAATTTTATATAAAGAACCTAATTATTATCTTATTACATTAACAAAGATTTTGTATCTCTTTGAGCAACCTTTATGAAAAGTTGTATGATGTCTTGAGACTCACATCGTTCAAATAATAGAAATTGTGCTTGTTTATATTTTGTGGTGTATATAGCAATCTGAAGGTGCTATTAGCATTAAGAAGTGGCACATGATCTTGTGATATTGTAAAATATACAAACTAATTCATACAAATTTTTTGACTTTTTGCGAGCCAAGAATTCATACAAATTTCCTGACTTTTTGTGACATAATTTAGTTAGTATGTTAACGATGATTAGTTTCTCAGCAGCGACATATTATAAACTAGCAAAAGCTAGAAAAAGGAACAATTACAAAGAAGAAATATTTGCAATGGAATTTTCTAACCGACCTATCTAACTAAATCGCATCTTACTATTTCTATATAAGATCCATTGAACTGATCAATATTTCTCAACAATATCGGGACACCTACTTTTAACAAAAATTTGTGGTTTGGAAAACCAGAGAATCTCAATCCACTGATAAATTATATTCGGGAGAGAAAACTATTTAATTATAATGGCACCACTTTTAGCTTTATCAATGTTGTAGCAACTTAGATAAATCATTTCTTAACCCAAAAATGTCTTCAACAAATGATCGTTTATGGTGTGCACGACCTCATTAGTAGGAGCAGGTATGACCTTTTCTTGGAAGTATGTTGGATCATTTATGTGACTCAAAATATTTGAATAAGTAAAATCAATAACAATATTACCGTATCATCAGCCTCATCAATTAGAATCTGTTAGGGTATATATATCTCAACCTCTCCATCGTTTGCTTTTCCAAGCATTCCGTCTTCAACTTTCAATATCCATTAAGCAAATTCACGGGTTTCGCTTATATATTGATTAATTAATTGACTGTTGTTAAGAAAGATATGGAAAAAATATGATATGTATATGAAAACCCAATAATATGAGGTTTACTTTTCTCATTAAACTATAAGCAATAGGTGATATATACTCTTTAAAAAAAGTAAAATTGGACCATGGTTTTAATATCATGATGGATCAATGTATTATTTATTATTATTTTACAATCAAATGATCAAATAAATATTTACTTACACAAAACTCATCATTTTTTTAAGATTTTATTAACATATGCATTACCATAATTTACAAAGGCAACATAACCCAAATGAACTAAACCAAAAGGCTTTCAACCAATTTCAAAACAGAATACACGAAAATGTATAGCCAACAATCATTAGGTCATTTCCAAATACAATAATCGGAGATCCAACAGTGCTTGCCCATTTCTTCTTACATGAACAACGTTCCCTCCTTCGTGATGAAACAATTATACTAAAGAAAATGAATATGGACTACCAAACCCCCACCAAGTAAAAATATAATCCCAAACCTTGATGACCTGATTACACAAAATCAACCATGCACAACACTGTTATTGTATTACTCGTGAGCTATCATCTCCTTCATGTTCATAGGATACCACATGTTGGTATGCACTCCGGACCAGACATTATCTGCCAATATCTCGTTAATAGCAGCTGTTAGATGAAACTGATCCCCACTATAGATGATAAGAAGCATTTCCACAAGCCATTCCTGGTGATAGACATATAATCCAATCGTTATATCTTCGTAACCACAACAGTTTGAATCCATTACATTAAATCCTGTAAAAAATTAAAGAAACCATAGACAAAAAATCCAAGACCACTTGTTTGCACATGTGGCAAAACAGGTGAATCTGTAATGGGTCAAAACAGGCTGGCCCATATCACTTTTTATCCATTTTTTGAACTATATGAATAACCAACACCTTAAGTATAACCGAAATGACTATATTAAAACAGTAGTAATAAAAAGATTTTCGAATTTCGATCCAATTCACCCATTTTTAGTTATATCTTTTAGCCTAATACATTGGATGATTGGAAACATAGCCCGGACAAACTGTTTCACTCATTTCCATATACTTCTGCAGTAAAAGAGGATGATCATACCATATTGGTCAAAATTCTTCATGGTGTCCATAGAACCAAGATGAGCATCACAGAAGATAATATTTTCATCAGTGAGTTCTTGATTAAGCTTCTCAATAGTATATCTCATTTCAAAATTGAATTCCATTATCATACCGTTAACGTCTTCACATATTCACCTTTATTGTTGTTATATTGCTACAAACAGTAAGGTGCGCAACCATTTGGCGCCAATCCCATCACCACCACTCGCTTAACCTTCAAATTGTACAAATTCTGGAAAAAAAATTGATATTATAAAACAAATCTGGCATATATAAAAGAACAGATTCATAAAACAGAATGTGTTGTAACCTTATGAGTACTGAAACATTAAGAATGCTATAAAAATAGTCATAAACATTATATGATTAGTACAAACTGAACATTTTGATCCTTTACACCAAAAACTCTATGGTGATCATCCCAAGTGTTAATAATCCAATATAAAATAAATAAACCAAGAGTATTGATATACTCTTAACAGACCACCAAATTATGTGTAGCAATCTTAACAGACCACCAAATTATATGTAGAAACCTTAACAGACCACCAAATTCTAACACTTTCTTACAATATATAAATTAAGAGTATATCAATTATTTCATGACGTAAGCAAATCAGAATAGAAACACTGACTTAAAACTTGATTGTCAGTTGATGACCGGTTGTTATCTTATCTTTATAACTAATATAGGTAATTTAGTTTAAAATGTATAAATAGATAGCCATGTCACATGATGTTTAAATATTCATAGTTTTCTCATGAAACTTATAATGATAGAAAACATCTCAAACATGTTGGAGTTTGCTCAAATATAAGATTATGACTTACAAAGTTTGACCAAGACATAATCTAAAAGGTCAGTTGTAGATGTATTTCTATCGGGAATAAGAATGGTGACTTTTTACTTGACACTAATTCGGAAACCAAACACATCAACCGTTCCAACCTAAGATCATAAAACTCAAAGTTACACATAAGGCGTGCAACCTTTTATATTATACAAAGTGAGCATTCCAACTCGTTTGTTTTCTCATAAATAACACTATGATGATAGCAATTAACTACCATTGATGCTACATCTTTTTTGTGAAGATTTATGACAAAGATCATAGTTATTACGTCAATAGCTTAAGGTACAAAAATGTTTAGATTAGTTCGGTTTTACGAAATGACCTTAAGATGCCAAGTCTGTACATGTATTAAGCTTCTCCATCTATGCTCAAGTGGCATTTGCAGGATCCATTTATCACACTAAAACAAAAGCACACCATCAACTAATTACTAAAAATCTACCAAGAGCAATAAATGCCTATGACAGAATTACTCAATCATCTTTAGTGAAAGATCCATACTTTATCTTTTTTTTTCTTAAAAACAATTTACAATCAAGGTTCATGTTAAATGAGTATCAAGAAATAAAACATAATCAATCTAATAATTGAATCGAAACAAAATACGTAATTTCAAACTAATAACTCAAAACCCAAAATATTATAATTATATCGGTACTTACCAATTCCATGAATCGAAACAAAATTTTGTGTGGTGCTTTTATAATATACTACCTACATATTCTCATTTACATAATCACTGGATATCTTAGAGTAACAAAATTAACACTTGATTAAATAAACCAAAAACAAGATAGTTTGTTACTTTACATTTGTCATTGAGGCAGTGTATTTGATTTTAACATGTCATAATCATGAATGAATATTATCACTTTTTGAATTGAATTTTTTTTTAACCATTTTTGATTTGAAATTAATTTAAGCAATATTTTAATTAATGTCATCGAATCCCTGAATACAAGAAACAAAACTCTTAACAAATAGTTTTACTACGGGACTTAATGTTTCTAACCTTAAAAACAATCTATCAAAAATGAGATTATAAGATGGGAGGCAAATAATATATATTGGAATAGATTTGTATGTTTTTTTGAATAGGTGAAATCATTTGATTTTTTGTAAATGCGTTTTAGAGAAGAATGCATTGACATTAATTGTAGAATTGAAACTGAAAATTGATTAGTGATTAAGAGAAAAAGCGTACCGAAGAAGCTAATGTCGCTGTATTAATGAGACTTTTAAAACTTTCCGGTGTTAACTTATCAAAGATGTATAGGTTTTTGTGCTTCTATTATTTTTGTACTTAATGGCTTAATAAGGAGTTTAGTAATTTGTTTTTTATGGCTCGCTAGTTGAAAAAGTTGAACAAAAAAAATTAGTCCGTGTTATAGGTTTTGTGCTTAAAGGTTAGTATAATTTAGGTCTCAAGAAAGGAAGATCATTATTTAGAATTTTAATTGCACCTAGGCTAAAAAGGTTGTACTATATCTTGATTTTATTATAGAGAAAAGTGCAATATGATCCATGTGGTTTCCAAAATTTTGCAGAGTTTGCTCCCCATACTTCTCGAAAGTGCTGGGTGTGATAAAAAGCTGTTCTCGAATTTGGTTACAAGACACGATAGACAGCCGATTTACGTAAATGACCCAAAACAAGCTAAGTCAAAGTTATTGATTTGTGAATGAGGAGTTTTAAAAAATGTGTGTATGTGGTTGTTTTTACGGTTTTTTGTTATTATGAGTTTAGTTAGTTTGTTATAAATTGTGTTTAGAAATTTGTTATATTGGTGAAGTGATTGTAGAATTACGAACTTGAGCCACTATTGGTTGTCGCTAGGGGTGCCAGTAGGGTCGGGTTGACCCGAACTTGAACTCGAACCTGATAAGGCTTATCGGGTCGGGTTTGATCGGGTTGAAAAATCTTATCGGGTTGATTTGACTCGAACCCGATAACCCGACAATGTTATCGGGCTGGGTTCAAGTTAGATAAATAATGTTATTGTATGATCGGATAAGACCCGAAAATTAATATTTTATCTTTTAAGTTGTAACTAGTTTAAATACCTTTATGTTTATTTGGTTTAATTCAGTTCATGAAAAATAATTTTTAATCATTAGTTTACAACTTAATTACTAGTATATTTTAGTTATGGATGTTATTTTGTTAGCAAATGCTTGACAATGACTCGCTTAACTGAGGTAACAATGTTAACAGGATGAGAACGAATCACTTGCAAAGGTTACAATGTGAGCATATGCAAATCTTTACTCGTCCTTAGTGTGAGAACTGACAGAACCACCAAAAACATACATTCACGTCTTATAAGAACATACATGCAAACCTTCAAAGAAAAATTTTGTATTTTCAATTTCTTATCAAATTCTTTAGAACAACTATGTTTTTTTAAAACATACATGTTGTTTTTAGAACATATGTTTAAAAATATAATTATTGAAGGCGTTCATGCATGTTTTTGGTGGTTCTGTCAGTTCTCGCACTAAGAATGGTTCTGAAAAGAAAGTCTCACTATATATATATGTATATATATATGTATATATGTATGTATATGTATATATATTTTTTCAATCTAAAGGCTTAGATTAATCCACATATTACACTAAATATGCTACAAGGGTATTTTTGTCAATTCAGCCTATCACACTTCATATTTAATAAAGAAAAAAAAACACAGATATGGAATATTGAAGGTGAAACATCACTCGATCTCTCCAATCAACCTGCCTTCAACCATCGCAACAACCGCCATTCACCGTCGTTCAAACCACCGCTTCTCCGCCAGATCGAACCACCACTACTCCACAATTATCGCTTCAACTACCACCAACCACAAAATAAAATCCCGCCATTGAAGCCATGGGCTGATATCTTCATCAGTGAAGAAACTTTAACATGTTCACTAGATTCTTTATTACACAGGCCATGAGCTCATATCTTCATCTGTGAAGAAATTTTCAATTAGAATGTTGTTACGTCAAAATTGGTCCTTAAAAAGGTCAAATTCTCACAATCTTATCACTAGAATTTGTATTCAGTGTTAAATTACTGAATCGTTTGTAATGTAAGTTTTTTTAATACATCAAGATTCAATTTTTTTGTAAATTCGAGTTTTGTTTCACTTTTTTATGTGATGACAGCTCTTGTTATATGTTTATTAGCTGCACTTTTTGATAGATTTTGAAATTAGGGCTTTTGATTTTTGTCAGGTCATGTGCTTCTATCTTCGAATGAGTTTCGGAAGTGAAGCTAAAATATAGTATAGATGGGTAGAAAGTTTTACATATTAGGTAGCGCGCCAAATGTTTGTTAAAATGCTTATAAGAAATAATTTATTGATGAATCGAGATTTTCACATGTGCCTAAACCATCTTACTAGCCGTAAATGAAATGCTATTCACGTGTCAGCACATACTATATCCTCAAGATCATATTTACTAGGATAAATTTTGTGATACTTATTGGGCAACATCTTTAATTACAAGTCAGGAGTTCTCACTTACAATTATTAGATGACATAAAATGCAAATATTTTTAGATTTAGATCGAGTGGAATTCTTGGTTATTGATTTTTTGATCCCATTGTAGCGGCAAAATTAATAAGATAATTAAAGAGTGTTTGTTTTCAATGTCAGATACCATTGTAGCAGATACCTTTTTTCTGTAGCGGTCATCGGCATGGTGCTACAGCCACCACTTCTGAACTTAGGTGGGATTGGATTCTAACGTTTTGTTTCTTATAATGAGTTATCAAGTTTGATTTTGAACGTTATGTTAATTTGTAGGGAAGATTACTAACATGAGCAATCATTGGTCTGCTTATACGTGGAGGAGCTTATGCCAGCACTGTCGATGAAGCAACATTCGGGTACTTATTTTTCCTTTGCAGCACGTATCACACTATCACGAGTATGATGTATAGTTTCCAGCTAGTATAGCTGGAAAGAGAGGACAGCAGTAGCCTTTTTTGCGTATTCATGTACAACAGATACATAAAAAGTGAAATATCATATGTTATTCATAGGTACTGTCTGGTCATTGCTGAAATGGTGAAAGATTGGACTCAGCTGTAGAGTTTAAATGTGAAATTTTCTTTTCTTTTTTGCCACTTTAGATAATAGTTTTATTTAAAGTGTGTCTTCAAAAGATTGGTGCCTTCACATTATCGTAGACCACTAAGTAGGAAGTTACCCTGTCATTGCTTAGCTGATAGTGAGATTGTTAATGGGCTAGATTGACTGGATATAATAATTAATCAAATTGAGTTATTGGTCAAATGGCGAAGTGAACCATAGTGCTTGTTTTTATGGTCTATTGATGTGGTTCGAACTTCGAAATAGGTTGACCCATATCCTTCTTTCTCAACTTATCTACATCTTTATACAGCTCCCCCCTCCCCCCAAGGTAATTGTAAATGTATAACATAGATGAAATTTCGAATTATATATAAAAATCAAAATACCATGTAATGTTTAAGTAATTTAAACCTTTTTGATAAGAACAGTTTTGAACTCACGTAGATTTTGAATGCAGAAGGTTGTGAAAAAATGCATTAGTTCGATGAAGGCATGTATGTGATGTCATAGTGATGTATGTGGAAATATGCACCCCATACCTGTAAGAAAGGTGATTACTGTATTGTAACATGTTTACAACAAGGACTGTAATTTAGTCATCATCACTTTGTGGTATGTCTTTGGCTGTTCCTGTGACAGTGAAGTTAGATTGCTAGGTAGATATGTTTACTCTAGATATATGGAAAACATAACGAGTAAAACTTGAGAAAATGCAACACAAACTAGTATAAATACCATGATATTTTGGAAGTGGTATATGATAGGAGTTAGCATGGTAGAGTTTTTGCCATTTATCGGCTTCGGGACCAAATTGATTCATTTTGGCCTTCTAAAATAGACTCTATTAATCTTCTGAAACCCAGAGAATTTGGCAATAAGCAGTTTAGTGGTTTTAGGTTTTTGTCGGGTTTATGAATAATCTGGTCTAGTTTGATTAATCTTGGACACAATGGTAAACGCAAAAATTTAGTTGAACGCAAAATTTGAAAGAAGATTTAGATTATCGGTCACATTAACAATACAAGTTTGTAGTGTTTCATACGGTTTTATCATCTCTTACATAAACCTTTGGATGCACTGGATATAATTAAAGACTTTAATCAAGGGCAGAGTGGCATATTTAGGGGTGAGACCGTTGCAGCAACTTAGGCATGAAAACTATTAGAGAGACATGTATGATACAGTATAGCAAAAGAGTTGAGGGGTTTTACGGGCTTACGCTTACCCAACTTGTTTGTATTAAGGAACTTTTTAAAAAATTTCTTATTGTAAACAATAATACTAGTTTTAGCAGCTCATCTTTTGAGCAGCTGAATTTTTACATGAAATGAACCAAATCTGCAAATGAAGCCTTTTATCAGAAAACCTACAGGACAGGAAACTTCTTTCATGATGGCTACATTTCCTTAGACTACATTTAGAGTCCAACTCCATGAAAATGTTGTCCCATCTTTCATGACACACAAGATCAAGAGATGGACAAACAACATAGAAAGGCTTCACTGCCGCTTCTTTTCGACATCTGTAATTGTACAAATTATCATGCCAAACTAGTCGTTAATCTTTGTGAAACACCGAAAGTGCTCACCTGTTATTCATATCTTAACAATTATGATTTTAGTTTGAGCCTACGGAAATCACAACAATTCCAGCATGACCCAGCGAAGCAAGAACGTTTTGAGCAGCACCTGAAGGAGAAATATCACGGAGGTCTTCGCACCAAAGATGATGGGGGTCGAGTAAAATGTCAAAGGCTGCTCGTGCTCGAGAGAGATTGGAATTTGAGGCTGCTGCAGAGGCAGTAACACAAGGAAAATGGGGAAAAGAAAGTCAATCTTTCAGTCAACAGATTTTGGGTGCATCAGCTGGTAGAGGGTTACAGTTCACTTCGGGCGGAACAGAGGCATGTATTATTTCTTTAAAAGAAACAATGGTTTTATAAATTCAGGATCTAAAATAAATCTTGTGTTTACAGAACACCCAAGCCAGTCTAGCGAAGAACTAATCAAGAAGAGTATGTTCCCAAAGCGAGAGGAATTTCAATGGAGACCTGCATCGCTTTTATGCAAGCGCTTTGATTTTTAGATCCTTACATGGGAAAGGTACACTTCTTTATTTTTATCGCACAAAACTATATTAGTATTAGGTGGACAAATTAGGAAAGTGATTTGTGCATCGTAATAATATCATCCGAACTGCAACTTGCTAGCAAATTAGCAAGTCTTATTTTATATTGATAAGTAGAGGTGGCAAGATGGCTGGCCGTGGGTAGGGAAGGAGCTCGGTAAAAGCTTAAAATGTGGTCCAGACTGAAACATTTCTATTTTCAGCACAATTCGAGATGGATCGAGCCTCGTTGACCCACAGACACTTAAGTTTAGGCATACTCTAATAGACAACTAGTGTGTTAGTTATGAAGGCAAAAACAATATTGTTTGTTTTTAAAGGAAAGATAAATCGTGCAACATCACACCGATTGTCTTAGTTGAGACTCGGACCCACTACCTTTTGGTTGGTGGGACACTAGACACTGGGTACTAGTAATCCAAATGCATTAAAGTATACTTTGAGTAATTTCAACATGTTTGAACCGCTGACGCGTTTGGCTTGTTCCCTTTTAGATAGGTTTTAATACTTATTTAAGATAAAACATAATTTAAAGTAACATAGTCTTATATAAATTGGTTAAAAATGCGACATGTAACAATCGCTTTTAGAGAAGTTTCTTAAAAGTTTATCAGTGTATGGTATCATCACATCCGTATGTAGTGATGTTGTATATAGTATGGCATATTCTTGATCGTCGTAGGAGTCCCATACTTGGATGTATATGCTTATTGCATTAATATATCCAAGATTACTCTATATGCTCTACAATTATTATACAGTTGTGTGTCTCTTTTTTAATTTGTATGTTTTGATTCGTCGGTGTACTTTTATTGAATATATGGATTTGATTTGCTCCATAATGATTAATTGATTCCTTGCATAATATGGTACAAAAGTTGGTTGCTAGTACAATTATGCAAATCGGACTTATTTTTGTAACAGTAATATTATTTATTAAACCTGGCAATTGATGTTTGCAGCCGCCACCTCCTCCAAGGTTTAGGAGCAAGTTGGATTCTTATATCTATGCCAGACTATGTTAAGGCTGCAAAAGAAGAAGAAAAGACCAATTTAAATAAATTCTCATCGACTCAAGCGGATGAACAAAACGGAACAAACGTCATGGATATCAAAGAAAATGTTGAGAGACCCATTGACCTCTATAAGGTAACTTTTGGTTTTATCATCTGGTAGCTTTTCTTATGTTCTTTTAGTTTGTTTGAAATGCAAGTTCATTAAACATCTTTCAAATTCAGTATATATAAAAAAGAATGTAGCTTGAACATTCCACTTTTGGCATCCTCTGCCTCATTTATGCCTAGTTACTTGACCTTGTCTCTCCACACATACCTCTTCTCTTTGATGATCATCTTTATCAGAATTTGCTTCATTGATAATTGATTCATAAATAAATCCAGTTATTGATCAATATTAATGGGTTGTTAATGCTAATTTTCATCAAATGTTTAAAACCAATGAATGCTCAAACTATTATGGGGTATTCTATATGTATATGTTTACTGTAACGCGATCCATTTTTTATTTACTCTTGGTTTATTCAGTTTTGTATTGTTATGCTTTGTTTCGTTGCCTACATGGCCACACCACTTATAATAATTCAAATTTATGAATGCTTGAAACTAGCACATTTTGATATGGTTTGTAGGCTTATATTTCTGCATGATTCAGGTGACGAAGAGGAAAGCAGCACCAACACCAATCAACCTAATGACCCGACAACGAAAATAGAAGTCGCCAACACAGCTTTAACTCGTATAGTGGCTGGTGACTTTCTGGAATCGTTGGGAAATGAGCTAGGTCTGGAGGTGCCCCCTGATCAACCCTACGCTGAGAAGCATTGTGGCTGCTGGAGTGGTTACTTACAGCTATTGCAAGGTGACAAATCTCTCTTTTTATAACAAACAATTTTCCAGTGCTATATATCTCTCTTCGGAAGATAGAAGTTATTACGGAAAGTAGAGATGGATATATTACTAATAGGTGAAGGGTCGGAACGAGCATGTTACTTATTCAAACGGGCTTTCTAGTGTTGATTTTTCATTCCCGTTATTGCCCGAAGAAAATGACACAACTGATCAATATAATTTTTAACTCCGGTTCGATGAAAATGACCAAACCACGGCAACGATTTCTGTAATTTACTCTTAATTCTTAGCGCAAACTTTTTTTATGTTATTGTTTGTGTTACTATTTTATTCTTTATATGAATAAATGAATGGTATGCAATATGCAGGATGGTTACTTTGGTGATGAATCTGCTGAAGTCGTCATATCGTCTCTTAGGCTAGGTGATGACCAGGGCAGTTTGTTTACGAATTCAAATTGGTTTGCTTTTCAAGACAACATAGAGGACAATGCACCTAATAGTGCCACCTCAGCTTCTGCGATGCTGGATGAGGTAAACTTGAATGGAACATCCCATGGCGGTAATAGCAGCAGTGAAAATGAAGTGGCGGTTGGAGAGGATGAGGATTTAGTCACGTGTAACGGTACATCTACTTCCGATCCGAATCCTTTCATTCAAGAAAATAAAGAAACCGACGGAGACTTGAAAATGGTTGAGAACCCGGACGCTACTTAGGTTGATGTCAACGACTATTCCCGGGTGTTGTTAGTTATAATTGTTTTACAGATTTTGATATTTCTTCCACATTTGGGTGTGTGTACTTGTCCTTTAATTTTAAGTGCTACCTTCCTCATTTTCTTTGTGTTAGAACTATGTTAAAAAGCAACATTTCTAATTTGCATTGCATGAATTGATAATAGCATGATGTTGAATTGCCTTATAATAGATTCAGAAAGAAGATTGATTTTTACGACAGACGACATCATCCAGTCACAAAGAAAAGAGAAAAATAAATTGTATTATTTGGGATACTCTTTTAATTTAAGTGGGGTATTTTAAATAAATTGTATTATTTTGTAAAAAGATAAAAGACGCCCACAATACAAATGCAGTCAGTCGCTCAAAGCAAACATACCGATACCGATTACACAAATATCCATTCATAAAATAAAGATAAAGTTTACTTTTAAATTCGCGGAAACTATATATGCCTTCAGTCGCTCAAAGCAAACATACCGATACCGATTACACAAATATCCATTCATAAAATAAAGATAAAGTTTACTTTTAAATTCGCGGAAACTATATATGCCTTCAGTCGCTCAAATTTTGTTTTTGTATAAACCACTTGATTATACAATTAATTTTTGTGTTTGACTTTTTTTTGGTAAAAGACAACCGCCCAAAGTACATATGCAGATCACCCAAATTAACATATGAAAAAGTACTAAAAGTAACTTACACAAAAACTACAGTGACACTTAACATTTTAATTTAGGCGACTTGAGTGACTAGTCGCCTAGTCTATTTTAATAATTTGAAGTCATTTTTTTTAAAAAAGGTAAACACTTTGGGCGAATGAGGCATTTTAATAATTTGCTAGTAAGATAAAAGCTTTAATCCTTAACCGTAATTTGCACGTGTGAAGATATTTTGATAAAACTTAAATAATCGTCTATTACACATCAATATCCCATATTTTTTACTTTTAGTATAAAACAATTAACCAAGCAAACAACTTAGGGTATGATGGTTTGCTCCTATGTAAGATCCAAGAATGCCATAAAATCCTAATCTCCTCTCCAAGGGTGTCTTTATGAGGAGGTATTGCATCAAATCAGATTTGATTCATATATCTCCAATAATAACACGTCAAGCGCGAAGTATAAAAATACAATAGTAAGATCAAAGCTTTAATCTTTGCTCATTATTTTTAGTGCGAATATATTTTTACAAAACATAATAACCGTATACTAAACATCAATATATCTTATTTTTGCACTTCTAACGTAAAAAAATACGCTAGTAAGACCAACGCTTCAATCCTTCCTCATAATTTGCACATGTGAAGATACATTCTTACAAAACTTAAATAATCGTCTATTAAACATCAATATCTCATATTTTTGCACTTTTAGTATAAAAATATGCTAGTAAGATAAAAGCTTCAATTTTTGCTCATAATTTGCACTCGCGAAGATATTCATACAAAACTTAAATAACCGTCTATTAAACATCAATATCTCCTATTTTTGCACTTCAAGTCTACAAAATACGCTAGTAAGATAAAAGCTTCACTCTTTGAACATAATTTGCACGCATGAAGATATTCATACAAATCATAGATAATCGTGTATTAAACATGAATATCTTATATTCTTGCACTTCTAGTATAAAAAATACACTAGTAAGATCGAAGCTTCAATATTTGCTCATAATTTGCACGCGTGAACTTACAAAACTTAAATAATGGTCTATTAAACATCAATATCTCCTATTTTACAGTTCTAGCATAAAAAATACACTAGTTTGAGCAATGCATCAATCCTTGCTCATAATTTGCAATCGTGAAATATTTTTACAATTCTTAAATAGTCGTCTATTAAATATCAATATCTTATAATTTTGCACTTCTTATATAAAAAATACACTAGTAAGATCAAATCTTCATTCCTTGCTCGTAATTTGCACATGTGAAGATATATTCTTACAAAACATAAATAATCACCTATTAAACATTAATATATCATATTTTTGCACTTCTAATATAAAAATAAGCTAGTAAGATCAAAGCTTAAATATTTGCTCATATTTTGCACCCGTGAAGATATACTTACAAAACTTAAATAATCGACTATAAAACATCAATATCTAATATTTTTGCACTTCGAGTATAACAATACGCTAGTAAGAGCAATGCTTAAACCCTTGCTCATAATTTTCACGCATGTAGATATTCTTACAAATCTAAAAGAATTGTCTATTAAATATCAATATCTCATATTCTTTCACTTCTAGTATAAAAAATACATTAGTAAGATCAAAGCTTCTATCATTGCTCATAATTTGCACGCGTAAAGATATTTTTGCAAAACTTAAGTAATTGTCTATTAAATATCAATATCTCCTATTTTTGTAATTCGAGTATAAAAAACACGCTTATAAGATCAAATATTCAATCATTTCTCATATTTTGCACATGTGAAAATATATTCTTACAAAACTTAAATAATCGTCTATTAAACATGAATATCTATTTTTACATTTCTAGTATAAAAACACGATAGTAAGATCAAAGCTTCAATATTTGCTCATAATTTGCACGAGTGAAGATGTTCTTACAAAACTTAAAAATCGTCTATTAAACATCAATATCTCCTAATTTTGTACTTCTAGTAGAAGAAATACGCTAGCAAGATTAAAGCTTTAATCCTTTATCATAATTTGCACACGTGAGGATATTTTTACAAAACTTAAATAATCGTCGATTAAATATCAATGTTTTATATTTTTGCACTTCTATTATTAAAAATACGCTATTAAGAGCAATGCTTAATTCCTCGTTCAAGATTTGCACGTGTGAAGATATTTTTACAAAACTTAAGTAATCGTTTATTACTTATTAATATCTCATATTTTTGTACTTATAGTAAAAAAATACACTAGTAAGATCAAACCTTCATTCACTGCTCATAATTTGCACACGTGAAGATATTCATGCAAAAATTATATAATCGTCTATTAAACATGAATATCTTCTATTTTTGCACTTCTAGTATAAAAACTACGCTAGTAAGATCAAAGCTTCAATATTTGCTCATAATTTGCACGCGTGAAGATGTTCTTACACAACTAAAATAATCGTCTATTAAACATCAATATCTCCTATTTTTGCACTTCTTCTAAACAAAATACGCTAGTGAGATCAAAGCTTTAATATTTGCTAATAATTTTCTCGCGTGAAGATCTTCTTACAAAACTTAAATAATCGTCTATTAAATATCAATATCTTATATTTTGCGCTTCTAGTAAAAAAATACGCTAGTAAGATCAAAGCTTTAATCATTTCTCATAATTTTCGTGCGTAAAGATAATTAAATAATCGTCTATTAAATATCAATATCTTATAATTCTGCACTTCTAGTATAAAAAAATGCACTAGTAACATCAAATCTTTAATCCTTGCTCATAATTTTCACATGTGAATATATGTTCTTACAAAGCTTAAATAATCGTCTGTTAAATATTAATATCTCTTATTTTGCACCTCTAGTATAAAAAATACGCAAATAAGATCAAAGCTTCAATCATCGCTCATAATTTTCACGCGTGAAGATATTCTTACAAAACTTGAATAATCGTCTATTAAACATGAATATCTTCTATTTTTGCACTTCTAGTATAAAAAATACGCTAGTAAGATCAAAGCTTCAATATTTTCTTAAAATTTGCACGCGTGAAAATATTCTAACAAAACTAAAATAATCGTCTATTAAACATCAATATCTTCTATTTTTGCACTTGTAGTTAACAAAATACGCCAATAAGATCAAACCTTCAATAATTGTTAATAATTTGCACGCGTGAAGATGTTCCTACAAAACTCAAATAATCGTATATTAAACATCAATATCTCATATTTTTGCACTTCTAGTATAAAAATATGATAGTAAGAGCAATGCTTCAATCCTTGCTCATAATTTGCATGCGTGCAAATATTTTTACAAAACTTATATAATCGCCTATTAAATATCAATATTTTACAATTTTCTACTTCTAGTATAAAAAATACACTAGTAAGATCAAATATTCAATCCTTTCTCATAATTTGCACATGTGAAAATATATTCTTACAAAACTTAAATAATCTTCTATTAAACATGAATATCTCATGTTTTGCACTTCTAGTATAAAAAATACGCAAGTAAGATCAAAGCTTCAATATTTTCTCATAATTTGCACGAGCGAAGATGTTTTACAAAACTTAAATAATCGTTTATTAAACATTAATATCTCCTAATTTTGTACTTCTAGTAAAAGAAATACGCTAATAAGATCAAAGCATTAATCATTCTCATAATTTGCATACGTGAGGATATTTTTACAAAACTTAAATAATCGTCTATTAAACATCAATGTCTTATATTTTTCATTTCTAGTATAAAAAAAATACTATAGTAAGAGCAATGCTTAAATTCGTGTTCATGATTTGCACGAGTGAAGATGTTCTTATAAAACTTAAATAATCGTCAATTAAACATCAATATCTTCTAATTTTGTACTTCTAGTAAAAGAAATACGCTAATAAGATCAAAGCATTAATCTTTCTCATAATTTGCACACGTGAGTGTATTTTTACAAAACTTAAATAATCGTCTATTAAACATCAATGTATTATATATTTGCACTTCTAGTATAAAAAAATACGCTAGTAATAGCAATGCTTAAATCCTTGTTCATAATTTGCATGAGTGAAGATATTCTTATAAAACTTAAATAATTGTATATTAAACACCAATAACTCATATTTTTGTACTTCTAATTCTAATATAAAGATACGCTAGTAAGAGCAATGCTTCAATCTTTGCTCATAATTTGCACGCGTGAAGATTCTTACAAAAATTAAATAATCTTTTATTAAACATGAATATCTCCTATTTTTGCACTTCTTGTATAAAAACTACGCTAGTAAGATCAAAGCTTCAATATTTGCTCAGAATTTGCACGCGTGAAGATATTCTAACAAAACTAAAATAATCGTCTATTAAACATCAATATCTCATATTTTTTCACTTCTAGTACACAAAATACGCTAGTAAGATCAAAGCTTCAATATTTGCTAATAATTTGCACGCGTAAAGATGTTTTTACAAAACGTAAATAATCGCCCATTGAATATTAATTTCTTACAATTTTGTACTTTTAGTATAAAAAATACACTAGTAAGATCAAATATTCAATCCTTTCTCATAATTTGCACATGTGAAAATATATTCTTACAAAACTTAAATAATCGTCTGAATATCTATTTTTACACTTCTAGTATAAAAAATACGATAGCAAGATCAATGTATCAATATTTGCTCATAATTGCATAAGTGAAGATGTTCTTACAAAACTTAAATAATCGTCTATTAAACATCAATATCTCTTATTTTTGCACTTCTAATAAACAAAATACGCTAGTAAGATCAAAACTTTAATATTTGCTAATAATTTGCAAGCGTGAAGATGTTTTTACAAAACTTAAATAATCGTCTGTTAAATATCAATATCTCATATTTTTGCGCTTCTAGTAAAAAATACTCTAGTAAGATCAAAGCTTTAATCCCTTTTCATAATTTTCACGCGTGAAGATAATTTTACAAAACTTAAATACTCGTCTATTAAATATCAATATCTTATAATTTTGCACTTCTAGTATAAAAATACACTAGTAACATCAAATCTTCAATCCTTGCTTATAATTTGCATATGTGAATATATATTCTTACAAAACTTAAATAATCGTCTGTTAAACATTAATATCTCTTATTTTTGCACCTTTAGTATAAAAAATACGCTAATAAGATTAAAGGTTCAATCATCGCTTTTAATTTGCACGCGTGAAGATATCTCAAGTGATCAATCATTATATTGTCCTCCTTGAGCTTTGCTAATGTCCGGGGTCGGATGGGTCTCTTGCTTTGTCTTTGCAAATTTAAGATTTGCATTTTTCTCAGCCTCTTCTATATTGAGCAAAGCTCGTTCTAACATGGCTTGCATAATCTACTTCATTATCTTTACCTCTTCTTTAAGCTGCATTTCGAGTATCATGCTTATCTGCTGGCTTCAAGTCTATGTTAATGGCAGTCTCCTGTATTTAAATGAGCCAACTATTCAAACACAAGTTTTAAAATATTTAATACAAGTGGTAACAAAGAAAAACACAACTAAGGTGGAACTTCAAGCATATTATGTCTTTTCGTTATGAAATTATACTGTAGACGCAAGTCTCAGGCATCAAAAGTTGAAGAAATTTTCAATAATAAAAAAAGCAAAATATCTGAAAATATCCATTTTCATCCATTAACATTTGTGAGCTTCCAAGACAGATGAGACAGACGCGAGGGGTACTACTTTTCATTCAACTCATCATACTTATTTGAAATGCACCATAGTATATCAATCTATTCATCCGCAGAGGTTTGATACTGACTTTACGTTATAAGGAGTATTTTACAAAACAGAACATGCTATATATTAGACTTTGAACAGGCTTGATGTCTACATTGTCAAATGAATACACGCCATATAATATGTATTGTCATGACCTGATCCCACATTAGAAAAAGAACGAGCTAAACGGAAATAGGATAAGTTAAGTTGCAGCACATTTGAGAGTAATGTTACTAAAAATAATGAGTTAGAATTTGGTCAATAATTGATTCAAAAAGACGTTACAAGTCAGAATTGTCAACAAATATATTTGTGGGAGATTTGTTTTTGGTAGAGGAATTAAAAATTGTCACCTGAAAGGACGCGTTCAATGACATTGAAGATGATGGACACTGCAAGAAGAGGTCACTACAAGAAAAAAGGGCTTTAATGACGAATAGAAAATCATCATTAAATAAATAGTGAAAAATTCGTCACTAAACCAGCTTAATGACGAAAATCAACGTCGTCACTTGTCGTCACAATAGCTCCGTCACAAATTAAAAAGTGACGAAATTGAAATTTGACACTAAATTAGTGACGAGCTAAAGTCGTCACTTAATTGTGTGTGACAAGCCATTTCTTTACCTAATTTCATCACTAAAGTAGATAAAGTCGTCGCCATTTGATAGAATTGGTGACCAAAAAAAGGCGTCATTTTTTGGGTGAACCTCACGGAAACTAACGGAACCTTAACATCCAATACTGACGACGATGTCGTCACTAAAAAGGGTATCGCTAATTAAGAATATGCGGCAATAAAATGTTTCCAGTGATCCCCGTTACAATTTATTACTACAACAACAAACGGAATAGAACTGTAATAACATAAGTCTAAGATATTGCTTCCATTATTACAATGTCAATGTCTTTCATGCAATCGATACGAGCACGATACTATTGCAACAATACAAATTATCACTATAAACATATAACCACATGAAATATAAAAAATAACAGAAAACCCGCCAGATGTTTGCGCTTACTGTCACCTCATATCTGAACCTGGTATCTAAACCGATCCTTTTCAACATTCTTTACGACCCCAACCATCTGAACTGCAATAAACACGTTTTCAGGAGCTTTAACAGATAATTATGATGTAATGCACTTTTTTCATTCAATATAGAAGTGGAGTCGGGGCGGGGATCAGCATCTGTCCAGCATCCTGCATCTTGTAGCTGAAACATAAACATCAATCAAAATAAACAAATCATATTGTATAGTCATTATTTCATGTTTCACGTTACAAAAGAAACCTTCCTTGTGCAAACTGTGCATCTAAGAAAAACAACTATATTTGATTATGACACCTTATATGACTCGCACCATGTCCCTGGAGTAGTGGTAGCAACTTTAACCCATTTACTTACGAATGGGTCAATTTAGGTTGCTCTTTTCAATGGATCAAATAATAAAGATTAGCTAATAGGGGAATAAGTCATATGGGTTTGGCTGAAAGTCCCTCCAAAGTCTACTATTAGTGCATACAGTCATTAAATGGAAAAAAGTATTTGCGGACTCAAGCAAGTACCCAGCCAGCTGACCCACCACCTCTACTCTGGAGGGACGCCTACTCATAGCCCAAGACTTATAGAGCTTGCTCACACCAATTAACATCTAAAGGGCATGCATATTCCTAAATCCTGTGACATGGCAATTGAACCTAGACTCTGCGAATTGTAGAACTTAGCAGAAACCTTATACTATTAAACTAATTAAATTCTCGAGTAACAGAAGAGCACCTGGGAACAAGCTTCTTGATATCTTCCTACAGCACAGAGCAGATGGGTACCAGACAATGACCTATCAGTCTCCACCATATTTGCAGCAACCACCTTGAAAAGAACATAAAAAGAAGCATAAAATTAAATAATTAAAAAGCATGAAAAAATCAATATGTAAAAGTTTTGAAGCAAAATTATTGAATCTCAGTTACCTTTACTGCTAGTTCATTTAGGGATCTTGATACTGCAGATAAAAGTGCAACGGCGCGCAAGGCATTTGGATATAAGTAAGGGCTTTCTGGAGGAGTAGAAAGCATTAAACTGACGGCAGCTTCCAAGTTACCAATTGACACAAGCCTAAACATCACATATATTAGAAAGCAAATTGTGTTGTAAGTAATGATCATAAGCAATATGACTAATTACTATAAATGAGTTTGGCTCGCAGTTCACAGTTAAACTTACTCATGCACCACTGGTACTGAATACCCTCTTCATCGTCATACCTTTCGTGCCATGGAATACCCCGTTAGAGAAAACTAAATTACTTATTTATCCCACATGTTTAAATTATATTGGTGAATTTTCTCTATAAAACAGAAAACCCGCATATAGAGTTCTAGACACCCCAAAAACGGCAAGGAATCAAATTTTATACGTAGCCAGATTACTTGGTCCTTGGATAAAGTGGCTCATTTATTCGAATTATCTGAGTAGGATCAGATAGTCAGTTTATACAGGCTGCAGCAAAATTAATTGTTTAAGATAACTAAAATTGCTTATTTATCCATCAAGTTTACCCTAATTTAGAGAATTTTCTCAAAAAGCGCATCTAAACACCACAAAACATTAGATGGAATTTAATAATACAAGTAACATTGTTTAATGATCAAAGATGTCTGTGCAAACCTAGGAATTCTTTCTTCTCGCAATACATAATGAACCAGTGGAGGGGGGGTGGGGGGGATTTGGGGGAGGGGTGTGGGGTGGTGGTGTGGTTGGAGTGTTGGGGAGTGGGGGTGGAGGTGGTGGGGGAGTAGGGTGTGGTGTGGGGGCCTGAGTATGGTAAAACAACGGAGCAACGAAGAAAGAAGTTTCTTTCTGATAAAATGTTAACCCAAAAAGTAACGACGAATTTCGAAAATTTACAATTGCGATTTGACCAGGACAAGCTAAAATGCAGACTGTGCTCAGAACGTGTCCACGGCGGAAGAAGCGGCCACTCGACACAAACCGCGCGGGCACACCCCCAGGGGCCGGCAGCCACTAAAGATACCCACAGGCCGATGCGAGGGGAATGTGGTGGATGAGTACCAGTTCCTTTACCTCGCTTTGTGTGTGGGGTGTTTGGTACAGTGCATTTGTATTGGGGGTTTGGCTGCGGTCGCTGGAGGTCGGCGGGGGGGGGGTGACACTGGCGAGCGAGGGGGGGGAAGGCTAACTGGGGGGGGGGGTTTGGTTTTAAACCATACTCCTTACTTAATCTTGTCTCGTGGGGGGGGGGGGGGGGTGGGGGGTATGGACTGCAGAGCTTACGACTCTAGTACTCGCGATACACAGAGTTTGGGTACCATGCTACCACTCGCAGGGGCTGAGATCGTAGGGGGGGTGAATGAGCAAGGGAATCAGATGCTGAGGACGGGGGTAAACCATTGGGAGGGCCGGAGGACGGGTTGACCGGCGATCCAGCCCCCCCCTCATGGATTCCTGCCCCTCTCAGGACGGACACACCACTTAGCCGGGGTGTTATCATTGGTGTCGGGAGCCCATACCTACACAACACCCAATGACTTTGATTTCAAAAGAACAAGAATAAATTTCTAGTTAATTTTCTTCGCACAGTACCCCTTTTCCCCATCCTCCAAGTCTTACCTCACCCATCCTATTATAACACATATCTATTCTCACGGAATTCTGAAAACCCCTATGCGGAAATACAAAAACATCCACGACGCATCATCATCAGTTACTGAAGATGATGAAATCTCCGAAACTTTTTGCAAGACTTGTTAGCTACCTTGTGTCAACAAGTGATAGAGTGCAACGAGGCAAATTGCAGACCAAAAAGTATGATGATGGTGGTGGGCTACCGGAGTGCAAAAGAAGTAATCTTGGTGCAGCTGAACCTTTAATCGATAAGATAGCATATTGTCGAAACCCTACATCATCAAGTATGGAACCCTAGATGTAACCAAATTACAAAAATAAGAAAAGCCCCAAGTAGACTTTAATGGTTTTTTTTATAAACAGGAATACACCTTAATATAAACTTCATGAAATACCCGGACCACACACCATCTCTCAGGTAGAAGGCTCTATACCTTCAGTAGCAATTCGGCACAACAGAAGTCACCAATAGTTGGTATATCAATTGAATAACTAGCGCCGATCGCCCTGAAGATGAGGCACGTTTTTGATAACTTGAGAATTCCCCCTTATTGATGATAGAAACTAACGTTGTTTAACATGAAGGCTTTACACACATTGAATATCGTCGCAGTGCCGTCATTCAACACAAAAAGAGACATGCATTCATTTTAAAGGAATCTGAAGGAAATAGAAACTGTTCTGTACTCAACATGAGGTCCGTTCCGAGACGAATAACAGAGCGGAGCCAAAATTACCAAGGTCATGTGGTGTCAGAAGTAAAATTGGCGTGAACATAAAGGGCCATGGCCTGAACCGCTCTTGAATGGATACTCCGCAGCTCTTTATGTCATTTTATTCTGCATTAGAATAATTGGATATGAAAAATTTGACCGAGCAGTCAACAATAAAGAAAAAAAGTTGAACTCATATTTCCCTGATGGTGCGAACAATATTAGCCCCCCAGCGAAGCGAATGTGAATATTCAAAATCCCAAGTTGAATTGGCGTGTTTTTTGTTTTACTTTTGATATTAGTACCTTTTAGTTGTGGGAAGCTCTGTATTGCTTTGGTAAGAAGAAAGGTGAGTAGTTTTGCAAAGTGCAAAGAGTTATCTCGAGTGGTAGTAGATAGAAAATATCGTATTAATGTCCACCATGGAGGTGCACGGGGATGACGTAGCCTAAGATTGTATTTAGGATGCGTAATGGACACTTCCAAAAAAGTTTACAGGTATGGCCTTTTTGGGTTAACCCAGTGCAACTAGCGGCTTTTCCATGGAGTTAATGAGCCGGGTGTGCAAGTGCCGAATATATACAAGCTAGTTAAACGTATATATTCGACGATATTTTAAAACCGAGACTTTGAAGTCTAAGGAGGAGTACAGCCACACGTGAAGATGATCGTGGAGGCACTAGAAAGGAAAAAGGTGTAAGTAAGTTTTTCCATACAACGTGGAAGCGGAGCAAAGAAACTACCTAGATGTAGAGGAATCAATTGGGTATGAGACCAATCTTGGCTTTACCGGAAGGAGCAGACAATTTCGGTAGTATATTAGACGCGCCGAAGTAGGGATTTGGAAGCAACTTTGGAAAAAGGGAGAAGGTGATTTGGCTTGGTACGACGCGTACAATTTAAGGTTCTTAGTGAAGTATTTATGACTAACGTGGTAGGTTTTTTGTCATATAATGCTTGAGCATTAAGTGGAACGAGACATGCAGATTAATCTATACGGATCATGTATTCCTCCAACCCACTTTTAATCGGAAGGATTTAACATGAGGCAAGATGCATAGAATGGATGTTTATTTAGTGAGGTTTGATTTCAGATGCAAGTAAGCCATCTGGGAAAGGCAAATTTAGATGTTGTACCGTGGAATAGGAAGAAGGAGTAAAACCAAGAATGAGTTCGAGCTAGATTTACGACAATCCGATCTAGGTTTGAGAAAAAGGATGTTGGTGGTATAAGATAAGATGTCCAAAGCAAAGAACGTGTCAACATAAGATGTTGCGTAGCTTGGACCAATGAGTGTGAAAAGAGATAGAGAGTGATTCATATTGGATAGACAAGGTTCAGACCTCTATTCGGAGAGATGTAAGGACCTTGGCTATTGAAGAGGCGTATATGAAAAAGTATTCTATCCATCCTGGAGCGGATACGATGTTTTATGGTTTTAGGTAAGAAATCGATGATGAGCAGAGTAGTGAAGAATAGATGTATGCTAAGATTATGATAGTAAGTAATTAGCTTATTCGAGAGTGGAAGTTGAGTATCAAGGGTCTTCAGGATTATTGCTACAACTTGAGTTACTCGAGTATAAGTGAAGAAAGATAACTAAGGATATTGTTGTCAAGTTACCAAGTGTGAGTAGTCGATACGATTCATTTTGGGTGTGGTCAATGGACTTACTAAGTCACCTTATTTCTAGCTATGCTTAGGACGTGTATGGTAGATTTTAGAGGTAGTTGGGCTACTTATATTTTCGTGAGAAGAGTTTTATTCCTAATGTGGGATATCATTTGAGTATGCGATGTGCCTTCACTTGAAAGCATTGTTGAAAGATGAATGTAGGTTACCGTTTTATGGGTGTAACTACGACAGTCAAGATTGAATGAACATTTGGTTCAAGAATTATCATAGTCTAAGGTTTAACTGTTAGACTTGAGGCTGGTAACTGAGTATACTTAGAGTAATTCAGTTTGAAGGGTGTATAATGTTTCGAAAACGTAAGGTAGTGATACCAAGTAAGAAGTTCCCATTTGAGATTTTGTGAATTGGTTATGTGTTGATATTACCTAAAGTAGTTGAGGATTGTGATGACATGAGATAGTGTGGTCAAATTCGAATTTTAGTTTTGCTAAAGAACTATTATAAGTAATTAATGTTCATTGATGAATAAGATTCATTTAAACAAAGAAACCACCACTTTGTTCGATGAGCAAGAGATATTGAGAGTTTATTGAAGATTGGGTACGAATGGAGATTCTTATGTACCTTAATATGCCCTTAGATGTGTTTGTGATTTTTGGTTGAAGTGTATTTTAATGAATAAATTCGAAGTCGACCGATCTTTAAAAACGTTAGGTTATGTAACCACTTAAAAAGTTGTTTCAAACATTTCTTGTTTGATGAGTTGGGAGACCGGTTGTAAATGACGTTGGTTACACACCTAAAGGTTTTGCCGATTTATCTCAATGACGAGTTGAGGTTCAATTATGTGGAGTGAATTCTTTTCGTTTGGGGTATGTGGTTTGCTAATTGCACCCTTGTTGGGGTAAGAAAAGTCATTAGCAGTTGCAATTCGGTTTTATGTGAAAGTTTAAAGAGATATAAGGTTGACAAGACCTTTGTTTTGTCAAGGAAACCGTTTGTTTGTGTACCGAGAGTAAAGTGTAACATCTGAGAATATTCGGATTTTTAGATAATTATTTTACCCTTTGACTTTTAGGTCTGGCTTGACTTATAAGAACGATCATCTATATCACGTATTCACGACTCGGACTCTAAAGCAATTTGATGTGAAACGACATTCCTGACAACTTTTCAGTTTTGCCCGAGACCTGGAAACGAGCCGAAAAGGGCTAAAACAGCACCGCAAACATTTTTCGAACAATATACAACGCAGACACACAAAAACAATTAAATTTGTTTTTAAT
Source organism: Tanacetum coccineum (assembly GCA_026074375.1). Classification (NCBI taxonomy): domain Eukaryota; kingdom Viridiplantae; phylum Streptophyta; class Magnoliopsida; order Asterales; family Asteraceae; genus Tanacetum; species Tanacetum coccineum. The sequence continues at coordinate 36,359 of BQNB010046479.1, forward strand.
TATCAGTATTTATTAAATAATAAAATATTAAATTAATTAGTCATCAATTACTTAAAAGCGTTGCGGATAACGCGAATACTCGAGTTGAAATCTAATTTTATTTCAGCAAGACGAAAGCCGTTCACAAATAACACAATATTTTATTAAATTTAAAAAAATATTTATGAAACAATATGCAAGAAAATACCCGTTGTTATCAGAAAAATGATTCGGAAAAAACATTTTGCATTTAGTTTTAAAAGTTTTATATAAATATAAAACTTATTTATATTTTTCATTTCCATCTCTAAAATAACACACACACTCCCACTCTTCTCTCTCCCTCACCCCACCGCCGGCCACCCTCAGCCACCATCTTCTCCGGCCAACATTCCGGCCACCACCACGTCGCCGCCGCCGGAAAAGTTTTCCGGCGGGCTTATCCGGCCAACACCAAAAATACTCCCCACCTCCGGATCTACTCAACCTACTACATCACTTCCCTTCACGCGCCACCACCACCCCCACGTCACCACCAACTGCCACGCCACCATCATCGTCGTATCATCATCATCATCACTCCATCTCCACCGAAACCACCACCACAACCGCCACCTCCCAAGGGTGCGCGTAGTTTTATAACCACCAACAACAGGTGCGTTTGGTTTGGTTATAGAATCAAGGGTGCGGGTTGGTTTTGATTTTTCAGCCGCAAGGATGCGTTGGTTTGTGGGTTCGGGTAGTTGCACCAACGAAGGGTGCGCTCGGGTTTAGGTTATAACCACAAGGGGTGTTGTTTTCTGTGGCAGCCCACCCCAAGGGCGTGTTTGGTTTGGGTGGCAGCAAGAAAGCCACGAGGGGTGTGTTTGGTTCGTCTTATATCACCACATGGGTGCGTTTGGCAGCCCCACACCACGAGGGGTGCATTTGATTGTGGGTTGGGTCGGGTTGTTGTGGTAACAGCCGGGTATAAAAACCGGTGAGGGTGCGTTGGGTGAGTTTATATATCGGCAGTTAGGGGGCGTTTGGTTGCGGGTTGGCAGCCAAGGGATGCGTGTGCGTTTGGATATTGACAGCAGGTAGGAGGGGGGAGGGGTGTTCGTGTGGGTTGACAGCAGGGGTGCAACAAAGGGGTGTGGGTTTGTTTAGTTATAAAACAAAAGGGTGCGTGGGGTTTGGCTGTTGGAACAGCGGGTTGGGTTGTCGGGTTTGGTTTGCAACAAAATGGGGCTGTTTGAGTTAACACAGCCAAAGGGGTGTTTGTTTTTGGGGTTGACAGCCGAGAAAAGGGCGTGTTTAGTTTGTTTGGTTTGTTTTTATAACCGAACAAGGGGCGTTTGGTTGTGGGTTTAACAGCCACGAGGGCTGTTTGGGACAAGGGTCCGTTTGGTTGGGTGTGTAACAGATTTGGGTCCAGTTGGGTGGATTAGCAAGAATAGGGGCGTGGTTGGTTTAGCGAATCAACGAGGAAACGACGAGGGTTCGTTTGGTTTATATTTATCAAAACGACAAATAAAAATAACTTAAGTTTTAATAAATATTAAAACTGGATAACTATTATTTGGTGGTTTTTAAAATGGTTAAATAAATATAATATTTATTAAGTGAGTTAAGATGAATTAACAATAAATATATATTAAAATTTTATGAATATAAAATTTTAACGAGGTTTATAATTTATAAATCGGAACAAAAGGGCGGTTAAGGGTTATATAAATACAATATTTATTAGTTTGTGAGTTTCGATATAACAACGTGAATATATATGTCATATCTGATAAACGCGGGAGTTGGAAAAATGGAAACGTGAGTACTTGCAACATATATATTATAACTAGAAAGCGCGTGCATTTGAAATATTGAAAAACGAATGATTTCAATATATATTGATTAAAGGGAAAACGTAGAGTTTTAAGAAAACGGAAAACGTTATATAAACGGGAAAGTCATGAAGAAATTTTATATAAATTTCTATATTTAGTAATGGTTTACTAAAACTTATAATATTTTAGAAACCGATAAAGGCATTAAAGTTATATTTTAAGGTATATTAAAATATAACTACATCATAACTTGACAACAAACGAAAAACTATACTTTTACATTGAGATTGACCAATTTAGACGCTACCAGTCGAGGAAACGAAATAATAAGTTTATAAAAAATTATTTTATATATTTATAATTTCCTTCCAGCTAAAAGTACACCATAAACAATTGTAAAAGTTTACAAACGTCGTGTGTTTAATTTATAAATTAAAGACGTGTGCTACAACAAAGGACTTCTTAATAAATAAATGATACTGTCAGAAAAAATCTGTTAATTATTTACTCTCACTTTTTATACATTGCAAAGTATTATACCAGTTCACATTAATCCTTGAGTTGTCAGTCATTATTAATAAATTCACAACGGTAAGAATTAACTAAGGGTTATTTTTCATAAGTAGATGTAAATAGTTTATATATACACACTTTGGAATATTCTAAATTTATATATTTAACCAACCACCAAACCATATCAAAGATTAAATCTAAATCATTTAATCAACGCGTCGCATTGACATAACCATTCAACCGGAACCCAAACACATTATCCTAAGGCTAGTGGGACTAGCCGTTAAGATTAAGCTGCATCATCTTGAGCGAGCCGCATCGTCTTCATGTTCGATATTATTGCATATTAGATGCCTATCTGCCAATCGTTCTTCATCATCAATGTGAGTTCATAACCTCGCTTTTAATCTTTTGAATGTTTATAAACCCGCGAGGGGGAATACATGCTTGTCTACAAACTCTTTACTTAATGTGTTATCTTATAACAACGTGATTGTTTTTAAAGGATAGTATGAGTTTCCATAGCCTATTTTACCTCGTTTTTTGGATAACGGATATATATATTTATGGGATAAAATAACATCGTTTTTATAAATGGACCAACATGCTATGTTTTATATTATAAATTGAACGCAGTATGATTACATTTTGCCTAAGTACCGATAACCCAGTTTAAGCCCATTAACATGAACTTTCAATTGCAAAGATGTAGTTTAGAATTACATTATTTTAGGTCGCGAATGTTTATTTAAAAGATTCTAATCGGTGAAACGACTCCCGTATGGTGACTTGCTATCACCGAGAGACGAACGATATAGCATGTTCGAAATTTTTAGAATGTTTCGAGGTTAGAACATCATCACGGTCTGAAGTAGTCAATAATATTCGAACAAGATCGTACGAGCTCAGTGTCATGAGCTTAGTGTGAAATGTAATCAGTTTTTGTAGATCGGCATGTGTTGCAATATATCACTAAAAAGTCTTGGCGGTCCTACCTGAAGATATTTATTTCAGGAAATCAATATGCACGAGGGTGCAGGGAACACCTTTTGTGACATAAAATTTGTCATGCATTCTTTATAAAAATCTTTGGGAAAGATTGATACTACTTTTTGTTACATAAAATTTATCATCATTCTTTATAACAATCTTTGGAATAAGATTGGTACTTTTTGGGTGACATAATACAGTGTCGTGTATTCTATATAAAATCTTTGGGATTACGTGATGATACAGTGGATTACATTCAAAATTTAAACGAAACTATGAACTCACCAACTTTATGTTGACCATTTTAGCATGTATTCTCAGGTAAATTATATGCCTCGGATTTCTTGAAGTGCATTTGAGTCTATACAATTACAAGCTTTTCATGTGCTGCAATTATGGGACCATATTGGTTATAATCAATTTCAGATTTTTGATTAAATCAACGAGATTAACTTTTCAAACGACACTTTAGAGTCGAATTCTTGTATCTAAACTTCTGTGTAAAATGAAGTAGCCTAGCACCACATGTTGTATTTCCCGCTGCATTTTTTTATTTTTGTTTTATTTTTGGGGGTGTTACAGATTGGTATCAGAGCACTGGCTATAGAGAACTAGGTTCATATTTACCCTAGACTATAGTCGTTTTTCAAACCAAAACCAATTGCATCACACAAACATTTTCCAAAGTGCAACACGCTACTTACTTATGTGCTTACTTACGTGCTGCATTAAGTGCTTTACGTGGCATACATTAAATAAAATAATATAAAGTTCTGCTATCCTTCGCGTATATCGTACGCTTATTTATATAAGAATTATTATATAAATACCACAGAATATTTTTTAAGACACTGTGGGTTGCACTATGGTCTTTATTCTCTCGACAGACATTGTGTGAGTTAACAATGGTCTCATCTTGCATCATATGACATGTGATTATACAATGGTTCCCCCAACTGGCTTCTTAGACATTGTGAGTTTCATACAATGGTCTCATCTTGCTTCTTAGACATTGTTAGTTATGCATCATGGTCTCATTATACTACCGGACATGGAGTTTGCACAATGTCTCATTTCGTTTCTCAGCACATTGTAAGATCTAAACAAGGTCTCTAAGGAACATTATTTTCTGTCATACTTTATACTAAAATTGTATTACACCAAGACCGTTAAATTTTTTTGGTTACATGGGGATTATGTAAAAATCTTAATTATTACAAGTCTTGTAAAGCCGGACTTTGTAATAGAAGGATTTATATGATAATTGCTATGTTGACTGGTTCATCGAGACTTTTACCTGGTTTACTCTAACCAAGGTACTCACTACCTATCTTGAACTCTATGTTGATCACGCCTGGCAATTTTACTCCCAGCTTCCAAAGACGAGTTTTGAACACTCGTCTCCTACCCATTAGAACACATGCATCGTCATGTCATCTATCACATTGAAGGTTATAAGAGAGTAACGTCGTATTGAACACCGGGAATTATTCAGTAGGAGGATAAAAGATCTTGTTTATTAAAAGGAATTGGGACCGCCTCTTCAATTAAATAATAAATTATAAATTCACACGAACCATAAGTTTATCAATTGATTATTTACATAAATTAGGACGCTTTTTTATGCAAATAATGAATTATAAATGAGTGGGCTTAATGGTATCCGATGTGACACGAGTATGAACCTGAAATCGATAATCATCAAAATCCGTTAAAAGGGTCTAGAGACACAATTGTGTCTTGCCACTCAGCAGAATCTTAAGGCCTCACTTGGAGCTACCTTATCACATTCTTAAGTTATTACATTTGCCGTTGCTAATCCTCAGCGATCAACTAATAATACTCAAAAGAACTAACAGGCTTGTTACACAGGCTTGAGCTATGTGGATCTGAGCTGATTCATCGGAGCCCACAAACGACGAAAAACATAAATCCGCCGTTTACGAAATTCTCATCTGCGAGCTCCTCTCATTTATTAAACTTTATTCTGGGGATATTGTTTCTCGGAGGGTCCTCACTCCACAGTGCATCCCATCACCATTTGTCATATTTATTGTCGTTATGTTGCTATTTTGGTCCTAGAGTGGTCCCAGATATGTACAAACTTTATGCAACTAAGTGATGAAACCCACCTTAAACTAATAAGCAATATGTCGATATAGTATCACGTTGAATTACTCATTGCAGACAAACAGCTACACCAATTAAGTCATGATACTTAATAAGTACTGCCAATTTAATTTGGAACATACATCCATAAGCCACGTAGATGTGGATAATCGAACATTAACAGATAGTAGAAACTAGACTCCTGCCTTAGACCTAAACACAGCGACTACACTTTCTTCCTTTGATGTGTTCTCTATAAGAGGTTTTGCTTCATAAAGCACTTATACCAACAATAAACCTGGTAATGATGTTTCTCTAAGATAACATTTCTAAGGATTGGATATAGATATGTGCTTGAATTACACATATCTTTTACCTCTAAAAACGAGCTTAAATGACCAAAAACAGACAAAAACTGCCAAATATATGTTTGTTTTGCATTTGTATTGCGCAGGAAGTGGATATCATCAAAAAGACAGAAAACCAAGCCAAAATGACAAAACTGAGCATGGAATGGAAAAGACCTGGCACAATCAAGGCCGAAAGTCCAGAAAAAAAATGCCAAAGTCAGAGTCAATACAAAATAATCAGCAGTCAAACCGGAGCCTGAACTAATAATACTATTGATGCATCTAAACCCATTACTGATGGGCGGGAAAGCCCAATAGTATAATTATGAAGACTGTGAAGACCAAATGGGCCCTCAATCAATTACAACAGCCCATTTGTGTGCATTTGACAAAGACTGTGAAGACTTTGAAGGCCCAATCCTAGCCCAGTTACAGCCAATCTCAGCCATTGCAAGCCCAAACCCACTCCATACCTTATTGGGCTTGAAAAAGCCCAATAACTAAACACTGTACCTTAATGGGCCCAATAAAAACCCAATGGCCCAATAAAAACCCATGGGCCAATAAAAACCAATGGGCCCATAAAAGCAATCTCAGCCATTGTACACACAAAACCCATCACCTACCTTAGTGGGCCTTGAAAAAGCCCAATCACAAAACCCAAGCCCAAAACACCTTTTTTATAAAACTCAAGGGCCAAAAATGTAAATGTTAAAAACCTTGTTTTATAATTAAAAATGAAAAAAATAAAGAAAAGGGCCAAAATTGCCAAGTTTGAAAGTTGTTTTAAAGAGCTAAAAAGACACAAGGGCTGGTTTTGCAATTTACTTAAACTTTCTTTTATTTAAACAGCAGGGACTGTTTTTGCAATTTACCAAAACCCTTTCTTTATTCTTTTGTTATAAAAATCAGAAGGACCATATCTGTCACTTTCCAAACTTCCTTTATAACTGAATTTGGCTCGAATGAAATGAAAATAGGAAGAAAGATGGGGGGTGCTTTTGCACCTTCCCCAAACTTTTCTTTTAAACCTGAACCAACTCTGTACCCTGTATACCTTTACCGCCAAAACTCGAACTCCCTCTCCCATGGTTTCTAGGCCATACCACTACCCCTAGTACACTTCCCAGCTCACCCTAACCCTATACCCACTCACCCCAACCTTATAATCCATGCCCACTTGGCAATCCCACTCAACCCGAGACCCCTTTAATGGTGAGATGGTGTACAAAAAGGAATGGAGGGCTAGGATTGAGTATGCTGACCTTCTACACACCCAACAAGCACTAACCAAGTCCTTTGAGCTTGTATAAAAGAAAAGAAGACCAAGCCGAATAACACACCACATTTTACCCTGTTTTTACTTTTTTAGTTTAATTTTAATTAAGTCTGCTTTAAATTATTGTACTCAGTTCAATTTCAAGAGTTTTTGTTGTAATATTTCTGTTTTTAATATAAAAAGTTAAGAGTTTTTGTGAAATTACTATTGTCGAAATTTGAAGTATAATTTAAGTTGTTTAATTCTGTTTAAATTATTTAAAAATGTGT
>BQNB010046480.1:6861-40593 GCA_026074375.1 Tanacetum coccineum
TTAAAAGAGAAAAGGCGGGGCTATGAACTCACCTTAAGCAGAAGTATCAGATAAGAGAATCACAACGAGTGAACAACGATGACAACGATGCGAACATCATGATCAACAATGAAGAAACGAAGTCGAGAGATCCGAGCCGCGACCTAAAATAATGGTGCGCGTATAAGAATATATTTATAAGAAAGATGCATAAAATGCATAAGTATGTAAAATATATACATTCCGACATAAATGAAATCTTATATCGTAGAATCCATGAGTGCTCCAAACTTACTTATTTATACCCACTAAAATGATCCGCCTTATGTTTAACTCCATTTTAACCAATTCCGACTAATATGCAATTTTAATGAAAATTGCCTATTTTGGCCCATTATAAAGATCAAGACATCTAGATGTAAACAAAAGCGAAACACTATCCTATTAGTTGCAAATTTTCAGTTTTTGTTAAGATATTTTACGCCTAACTATTCCCTATAACGTTAATTGACCCTTAGAAGAATTTCGCCAAGTTTGACTTTTTATTATATATTTTCTTAAATCTGACCCGTCCAGAATGACCCGCTAAATCACATTTTCACGACTCTGACTCTAAAGCAATTTGATGTAAAACGACGTTTCGGACAACTTTTTAGTTTTAGCCGAGACCCGAAATCCAACAGGAAATGACCAAAATACCCCTGCAAATTTCTGCAGAAAATTAACTTCTTTTTAACAAAAACGCAAAATTTCTTTTAAGTTTTTGACCCGTTAACATACGTTTTTAGCCTTAGTTATCCTTTTAAAAAAGTAAAACGGCATTTTAAACAACTTTTTAGTTTTACCCGAGACTCGAAACTCGACAGAAAAGGACAAAAATGCCCCTATATGCGATCTGATGCAAACTAAAAAGAAAAGAAAACGCAGATTTTATTCTAAGCTTTTCGACCCGTGATTACGCATTTTTAAGACTAACAAGCCTCGCCAAAAAATAAAACGGCATTTTAAACAACTTTCATGTTTCGGCCGAAGGCCGAAATGGACAAGAAAATGACAAAAATGCCCTTTTTTCGAATCTGACAGCAACTAATATTTTCAATAGTGAAGAAATTTAACGAAACATTTTCTAAACTTCTTTTGACCATAAAAACTTCGTTTTTGAGAGTTACGGGACGATTCACCTACCGAAACGTTCATAATAACAAGCTCTATCATATTCTTAAGCTAAAATTCAATTTTGGAAATTTTGACTCGCTCAGACATGACCTCTAATTTTCTGCCCTATTCGGGTATCTTTAAACCCCTTCAAAACTCCAATTTCTCATACCACAAACATCGCCAACATGCTTAAACTATCCTAACATCATTACTAATCATCATAATTCAACCAAACACCTCAAAACGCAACATGCACCACAATATATGGATTCTTGATATAAAACTAAACACATGCATACATAATTAAAATCAATCAACATAAAAGGATAACAAAAGGGACTTACAACACAAAACAATAGAGGGAAAATCAACAATATCAAAACCCCTTAGGTCTTATATTCGGCCGAGCACCACAACCCACAATAATAATTTCAAATCTTGATTTTGTAACACCTAACTTTGTAAAATCACTTATAATCAACTTCTTGATATACCAATTGCACTTAATTAGATCAAAACCCCTTTCAAAACAAAAATCTTCAAAAACCCAAAATCTTGCAAAGGCTTTGCATGTTGGTTTTTCTTGTGATTAAATTGTATAGGATTGTATGGAACTGATTTAGGAAGTAATAAGAATGATAAATTTGAATTTTTGGTAATGATGGTGGTGGGGTTTTTTTTCGTCGACTACAGAGAAGGAAGAGGGGATACAGATTTTTTTTATCTGTTGTGTTTGGATCGGCTTATAAGGAAAATAAAAAGAGAATGGGTCAAGTTATTATGTAAGTGGGCTTGGGTACTCATAAAAAAAATATTATGGGTGTGTGTTTGTTTTATTGTTTTGTATGAGCAATTTAAAAGGAAAGGGGGTGTTTGGTTTGTTGTTTTGAAGGAGACTAAAATTAAGGAAGGTGTTTGGTTAATTTTTGATTAAAAAAATATTATTTTTTATTATTAGTTAGGCCTAAAATATGTAGTTTAAATGCTAAACTTGCAAAAATATCATTTTTGACGCTGTTTTGGCAATTACGCGGGAAAAGTCGGGAAATAATAAAATAAGAATAACTAAACTTCCGAAGCTAAAATATGAAATTATCAATTTCTAAAATGCTAAAACGGATAAATATTTCAAGCACGACTCAAATTTGACTAGGAACGTGAAATTTGACTAGGAACGTGAAATTTCCGAATCGGGTAAAAGTAAAAATAAATTTTTACTTAACGGTAAAAATAAGAATAAATTATAATAAATTTATTTACCTGAAAATACGAATTCTCACAAATTGCAGGTAAAGCTTCATTACTAATCAATCAAATTCAATTTCAGGTAAGTTATTTTGATTGTTGATTTCAGTTTTGATACCAACCGCTACTCTGATGTTATTGATCTTCCAAAAAGTATGCCTTTTTCTTTGTTTTGTTAATTTTTAATTTTTTATAAAATAAGTTTGATTTCTTAGGATTAATATGGTTATGTATTGGTTTTTAGATGGTTATGTTAGATTGTTGGTGTTTTGGTTGGCTGACACAACATTAATTATACGAAACAAGCGTCTTGCTCAACTTCATGTTGAAGGCGGTTTATGAGGAGAAGCTCTCATGAATGATAGACACTGCTTCGAAACACTTAATCGGGCCCTTAGAGATATACTTGATGTTTCTGATAAGTTATTTGGGAATAAATCAGTCATCATAGGAGGAGACTTAAGGCAAACACTCCCTTTTAAATAAAAAGGCTTCACGGAATGAAGTGATTGCTTCTTCTTTTACTGAATCATACTTGTGGTCCCATTTCAGAGTCCATATCCTAGACTACCCAGAGTGTTCATTTTAATCAAGTTTTTGGTTAGTCACTAGAAATAAAACACAAATTCTGATAGCTTTTGCTAATAGGATGACTGCAATGTTGTCACAAGATCATGAAAGCCGACATTTAAATGGATCTGATTTCCCTTAACTTGCAGTCGGTCCTCAATTTGCGCATTCTGTTCCTTATCCATCTTTGCATTGTGGATCTCGGTACATTCCCTTTCTCTGTATGAGCCATGTTGGTTTCAATATCAGCTTTATCTTTCTCTAAAAGAAAAAATAAATGCAATTACGAATGACTAGGGGTGTTTGGATTTGCTTTATTCTATTTATTCATTCAATGTTGTGACTTCGGATAGTTATAAAGCCAAAACGAATTGTTGCAATTTCAAATTAGAACGATAAGCTTAAACTCGCGTCCAAACACCACCTAACTTGCGTCTACGGCTAGGATATAAGTTATTTGTATATTAGTAATATAGTAGAAGATAAACAGAGATAGGCCAGCTTTAAGGTGTTTGAAAAATGTGTTTATTGGTGTTTGAAGTTGCATTTTAGGTAAACTATAACTAAAACCCAAATTTAAACTAGAATTACAGCACGATCTCTACAATGGTGACATGATGCATAGTTTGTTTGTAGAATGCAGGACTGAGGTGAACCAGTTAAATCTCAATCGAGTCGAAGAAGCAGAGCCTGTTGCAATACATAACCAATCCTAACGGGTAAGTTGTTTGAAAATGATACATGGTCGTCTTAGCGGATAAGCTTACTTTGTTTCTCAACTGTGTAGAAACAGATAAAACTATTATTGGTGCCATTAGATTATAAATGGATCTCGCATTGTCATACGCTTAATCCGGTAAGCTTTTAAAAAACTCAAAGCATACATACACTCACACAACAATTGTTTCTACTACTTGCTATTAAATATCAAAGGGATTATAAATGATTCTTTGTATATATTCTTACAGATAAACGATAAATCTGTATATGAAGTTTTGACTAATAAAATAATAATATCAGCCATAAAAGCACGTTGTTGAATAGTACGTACATGCTTGCGTTATATTTTTACTAATTTGAATGGGTACATTAGCAACAGTCAATACCCGTCTCCATATCTTAGATGATCAATTTGAGTATACTTTTATTCATCTATTATAAGACCCCTTTGTCCGATTAGATCTGCAACCTTTGATAGGCATTAAGGTATATTTGTGGCTGTAATGCATCATGTTTGTGTTCTTAGTGATTTGTATGCTAACTAACTTAATCTGACTAGAAATTTTTCTAAAACATAAATGCTTCACAAATTGTTGCCAATCTTGCAATCTGTATGGACACATCACAGACGTAGTAAGTTGGTAATCATATTCATTGCTGTGAATTAATAACTTTATTCCATGAGTCCTGCCTAATATGGCATAAAAGATATTATTATACTACTACACAGATAAGCACCTTTCTTTCAAACTTGTAGTTTATCTTATTATATTGGTGTGTGAAACATGATCTGTAGGATATAATTGATGAGGAAGATGAGAAGATCAAAAGTCTGAAGAATGGGTTTCAAGAAGATGTGTATAACGTTGTTGTCACAGCTCTGAATGAACTAAATGTTTACAACCCGAGTTGCATGTATCCAATCCCGAAACTTTGGAACCAAAAAGAAAATAAAAAGGCAATACTGAAAGAGGGAGTTGAGTTTCTTCTCAAGGAATGGAAAGCACAAAAACCAAAGAAACGGGTTTATTCTTAAGGTGAGTTTAACATCTTATCAATACTTTTGGGAATACGTTTAGGAAGACTAATTTAATGTGTTTATTGATACTTTGTTGCTTAAGTTTGGAATCTCTCTGCTGTTGTTATGGATGTACCTATCATATGTACTTAAGCTCCTGAACAGATTGTTTCGGCTGACACTTTATCTCTAATGGGTTATAAACGTAAATGATAGTAAATACTATTTTCGCCAAGAGACAAATAAAACCCTTTTAAATTTTAGTGTAACCATAAAACCCCCTCAACTACCCAATGCGGGTTTTCTGTTTAGTTAGGTCCAGCATAAGTAACCCTTAACTAAAAAACTAAACCACGTGCATCTTTTCGTGAGTCCAACTTAAATATTTTAATAACCTCTTACATTTTTGCTACAACTCATATGAAACATATAAGCACGCCATCAACATATTGATGCAACTCGTGTGCATCGCACGGGTCTGCATGCCTCGTCTATGTAAATCCTAAGTTTAAAATTAATAAAAAGCATTTTAGTTAAAAAAATATCTAATAAGTGCTTTGAGAGCATTGATTAGTATTTATTAATTTATGTTGAACTTAAATTAAAAAATGACTTTAGGCTAGATGGAGTGGTTCACCATTCTTCACCTTACACCTCAGCGACACGTCTGTTTTCTCTCTTCAACTTTACCACTCACCTTTCAACCGTAACAACACTCACCTTACATACCAAACTCACCTTACACATCATTTTTTTATTTAATTACTTTCATTCATAAATTAAAAACGTAAACGTAAATGTACGAAATTAATAAAAACATAAACTAAATTAAAAACTTTTATTCATACATTAAAAACTTGAACGATACATAGATAAATAAAAACGATACGATACATAGATAAATAAAAAAAATTAAACGTAAACTAATACCGCAAATTATACTTCGGCTTGATCTTTGCATTTATTTCATCCATTTCCTTTCGCTGGTCCCCGGTCAAGTGATCGCATGGCTGGAGATAGAACCTCATGTCTTGTTGTTTAAGCTCTCGTTTACGACATTCCACCTCCCTCCTTTTGATATCAAAAAACGGTAAGCGTTATTATTTCCCCTGAGCTGTCATCTCAGTTACCATCAACCTAGCAAATGCATCCTCATTTACATTTGACGATCCCGCCGATCTTGTCCCTTTATTTTTCCTCCCAGCAGCTCTCGCTTTGTCCCTACCCTCTGGTCGTCGAATTTCCTGCATCTCATCTTCATCTTTGTCGCTAACAGTAGTATTCAGATTAATACTAGCTTCCCCATACTCTGTGTTGAACGAACTAGAACCAGATGACTTGTGTCTCTTGCTACCTCCCTCAAACTCTGTGTTGAAGTTTGGAATTGCTATTTCTTTCCATTTCGGACAATCTTTTAAAGGGAAGTCCGGTGTCAATTTCATAGTGAATCATTGCCCTTTGAACGTATTATGCGTCATCGGCTCCACTCTCCTGCCTTATGCGCATGATGTTATTGTAAATTCCACAAAACCAAATCACGGACGGGCGCACCGTCTTCCATTTTTCGCACATCATATCGTACGTTCGACGACCGTACTGTTGTGTTTTGCTCTCTATGTACTGCAAAACCTCACATCAAAAGCCACCTTGCCTCCTCGCATTACCATGCTTGCTATTTTTAGAAATGGCAAGCCAACCTTTAGCCAACGCAATTTCTTCCTCTGTTGTCCACGGAGTCTGCCGAGGTACATCATTGCTTTCAATCATCCTCTTTTGGCGGTTATGGGTCGCCTTCTTCTTCTTCGTTGGTGAGGCCGCGACTTGTTCAACTAGAGATTCGTGAGGATTGGGTGCTTGCCAATAACCGGTGTTATCTTGCAAAGAGTTCAAAAATTCAGGCGTGTACAACTCTTCGACCAGAAATGCATTAATCGGAGACAGGGCTGGATCTGTACGTGGTTGTGATGACGAACCACCCATTTGGGTTTGTGATACGTATTCTTGGTGGCTAAATGGAAACGAGGAATGTTAGGACGAGTAATCCTGAAACGCATTTGGGTGTGACCTGTAACCGTGAAACCCGTATTGTTCCGGTGCTGGTGCCGGGTTTCGGTATGGTTGGTTTGGGTAAGGTTGTGATAGTATGATTATGGCCGTAATAAGTTCGTGTTCGGTGATGGGTTTCAGAGCGCAAACGTGCCTTCGGGTGTCGACGGATTGCTCCGGTTGGGGTTTTTTGTTGATGTTTGTTGGGTCGGAGAGTGTTTTGGTGAGACATGTTTTTTAAAAATAAAATTGAGTGTTAAGTTTTTAGAGAGACTGTATATAAATAGGAAGAGTTGTGTATAAAAATGGGTGAAGTAGTGAGTATTTATAGGTAAAAAAGTGGGTTTTTTAAAAAAAGTTTTTTAATATAAATATAACGGATAAAAATGGTGGGGCCCAAGTCATTTACCACTCACTGAGGTGAGTGGTTCACCTCTGCAAACCCAAGTCGTGCGCGAGTTCATAGCACCGGCCTAAGAAACGAACGGTGAGTGGCCTAAACGAACGGTGAGTTATCACCCATTCCTTACAGCCTTAATATATATTTATTTAACTTATAAATTACTTTAACAAGGTTTTTAACCTGCGCTCCGCTGCGGAGCGCGGGGTTTTCCGTCTTGTGTTGGCACGTGGATAAAGAGATGCAAGAATATATACATAAGATTTGCATGGTTCTATACATTACTTTTACTAACCAATTGTGTCTACCAAAATGATGCATGACTTTATACATTGAACATACTACAATATTGGTTTCAATACAAACATCTTGCAAGCATTAGATGCTACCATTGTTGTCACGTTCTCGACATGCCTTTAAGTCAAATCCTTACGCAAATCTCCACTTTTCCAATACTGCAGCCAAGGTACAGAGTTACAGCAGCAAATGCTTATCACGTAGGCACTGAGGCCATCATTCTGGCTTCTCCTGAGGGCCTAACTCCTGAATCAAAGCTTAGATCTGTATTAACAATATAAACTGATAAATATATTCTTCTGCCCATGTCAGTACATACAAATGTTAATATAAGAGGCTTATTCATCTGGTCTCCTTAAACTTTAATTCTCTTGAAAATAAGGGCAATTATGACCCATGTCTTTTATGAGTGGGTTGATTCGGGTTAAGAATTATGACTTGTCTTGAACGGGTCAAACATTTATAATCATAAAATTGGCTATAGGAGTATGTTTGCCTAATTTGTTTTCGGCCTTCACTTGGTAGAACAAAAAGAAAAAAATACTTCTTACTGTTACTATATCACGCAAATTTAGTGTCCTAGATATAGTACCATCTCCAATACCAAAACTTAATGTAGAGAATACTTCTTACTGTTAAAAACTTGATAATGTAATTAAGATTTGTGCTTCGCAATACCTTTCCTATCGTCCGATGGATTGCTGTAGCGCTCACAAAGAGAAAATTTTAACGCACAACACCATAGCTTCCTTTACCAATTACTTCCTCTATCTTATACCTACTCCCTTCACCATATTCGTTCAAAAAACTGACTTCTGCAAATTCCTACAATAAACACCCCAATTATTGAAGTAAAGCTATTAACAATCATAAATGAATAAATAAAACTATGGAGAATTTGGATTACCTTTGTGTTGGGAAGGAGAGAGAGGACTACTATTGAAAGAAGGTGAATCCCTACTTCTTGTTGCTATAAAATGGTAAAATACTACGTCTTGTACTGTGTCGACACCCAAGAGAATTTCGGGTACTTTCGAATGAAATCTGATCGCCTAGGCCAGAACCTAAGAGATACGGAAACAACAAATTGAGGAAACACACACACATATATATATATATATATATATATATATATATATATATATATATATATATATATATATTAGAACTGAAACTAAATCTGAGAACATGCAAATATAATATATATTATATAAGATTAATAAGGTAAACATCAACACAGTAACTAAACTATGGACAAAAGAAATCTTGATGACACTTTATCAAGTATGTGACAACATGAAAAACCAAAAACCTGTTATACCCCCAACTATGTCAAGTGCCAGCCACATTCTAAACTGGTGTACGCTATTCCGCAATCAAAGTTCCCAAATAAATAACCTTAATTATCACGTGTTCAGGATTTTCAAGGTAAGTTCATTTTGTTATTCATTTATATACTGAGATTAATTTTCTGAAATTATTTTGCAGTATATGTGTTGATGGGTTAAGATCTATTAGTCAACCATTCTTAATTTAGCTCACTATGTCAACGGGTAACTCTAAAAAATCTATCATAAAAGTTTAAGTATATGTCTCTAACCATATTGAAACGCCGCATCCTAAAGTTGAATAAGCTGTAAAGTAATTTTACTAACCTTCAATCTTAGAGAGCTCATCTTCTAACTTAATATGGAAAAAAGCACCACAAAATCTAATTATCATCCCCATATCTTGATACTGACCCCATGGAGACTGATACTGTGACACAGATGGGTCCCAAATCTGACAGTTAAAGAAATAACCATTCTGACAGGCTACTAAACCAATCAGACCTGCCCGACAGGCTACCAAACCAATCAGACCTGCCCATTTTCTATCATTAGTTTACATTTTTACATGATCATACCCAACTACAAATACAGTAATACAGAAGACAATATCTCATACTTAAGCAAGATCACACATGTCCATATAAAACCTCAACAACATACCTTTATTGCCCTCATATAATCTCCTCTGTGCACTTATACGTTTCACTTTATTTTTCCATTTGCCAGGGACAACAACAAGCTCACTATCCAACTTTTCTGTGCTTCCATTGCCGTCAATGGGTTTATTTACTTATATGTGAGAGTAACCTACAATTGATGAAGTGAGAACGCAGTCAACAATGTCAGCAGTAAGCTCAGGCCCAGCAAGGTGCTCATTATGGATCTGCACTGGGCTAACATAACTAATCAATCTATCAGATATCGTGACATGTTGCATAAGACTTGAATTTTCCTCTTTGCTATCCATTGTATCGTCATCAAATGCTAGGTTTTCCATGCCTGGAGGTGGTTCCCATGTTGAAATGTAAAACTTTACTGATCGCTTTACACACACATACAAATACCACTTAAATTTTTTTAAACCTTATGCTTAAAGAACATACCCGAGTTCAACGTTTATCACCTGTATGGGATGGAATAACAGTAACATCACTATAACACCCCGTGTTTTTAGGTCATGTTACGACTTCAATTATTCCATTATTTCTTTATTTATAGAGTTTTAAGTGTTTACTTTTTCTTATTTAAATCTGCTAGTTAAATTTTAATAAGTAAGTTTAACCAAGAATGTTAATAATGGGATTAATAATACGTTTCACAAGAGTTCTAGTTATTAGTCTCTCTACAACTAAGTTAACCAAAAACGAATACATTCCATTCTTTTCTTTTTCACCAGTTAGTGTAGATTCTTATAAGTAAATTAGAACAAGACTTACATTTCCTTCTTTGTTTTCAAATAAGGTATACAATAAAAACTACTTAAGCTATAAATCTAACACAAGAAATTAATAAAATTTCCTAGAATCTAGTTAAAAATGTCGTGTACAGGAGTTTCCCACTCCAATCTGTAAATATTCAAACTTTGGTAAAGATATACAAAATCCTATTCTACTATAACTCTTCTAACTAATGGATAAAGCCCATATTATTCTTTACAAATACCCTCAAAAACCCACGTGACTTTCCTGGCTGTCTTTCATTAATTCTGCTTCCACGCAACATACACAATATTCACCTTTAAAATACTATGCCTTGACCATGATAAACCCTAAAAATCCTTGCCTTATTCGGATTAACACAAAAACGTGACTTCAAGATTGAAAAACTATACATGAAATATCATGTAAGTACAAAAGGCCTTGCATACTCCTTTGCAAACTCAGAGAAGAAAAACACAAGAAATACCACACCACCAGATATATATTCATACTCTTTCACTTAGTTCTCCTTGTTCTTCTATCTTTGTTTTCGACTCACATACAACCCACACATCGCACCATCACTTTCACCATAAACCCTAAAACCCTAAGAAAACCCTAACTAGGTTTCTTTGGTGTTTCGTTTCCCTGTTGGTCATCCACATTAAGGCAACAAGTAGAGGTTGTGTTTGGTTCATAAGGGGTACAAGCTGTTGCGGATAACCATTTGTTTGGGTGTGGGTTTTGTATACGTGAGGGGTAAAGAGGTCGAGCATTCATCACTTTCTTTAGGCCAAGTTCTTTCGCGTTCATCTCTGCGTTTTTTTGAGCTATCACTCCTTGTTACTTATCTTTAATATGCAATATATATGCCATAGTAATGTGCTTGAAAATTTGTTAAAAACAAAACCCGTTTGTTCACTTTCTGATATATGTCGAATATATAGTAAAACCCCATAAAATTTGTAAGTGATTAATGAAACATGGGCCATGATTATGCGAGGGTAATAGGCGTAGAATGTCAGCCATTGTAGATTGGGCTCATTGGTTAAGTAACAAGAAAACACATATGCTAAACTTTTAAAAAAAGGACGCAACCCACACTTGTGGTTTTGAGTACATCATTCGACCACTAGGAATGATCATAAAAAGCGAACCTTAATTATTACTTATAAAGGACGTGTAAGGAATTGTTTTGCCCCTGGAATCACTAGTTTTCGTCAAGTATTGACGAAGTTAGAGGGTCTTAAAGTTAGGCGACAGAAACTGCCATTCTTTCCACTGCTTTAAAAACAACCAGCGAGGCATATTTCTCAGGCCTTTGCGACACATTTACCAAATGTTAAAACGAACCAAATATTATTATTTGAAGCCTATAGTACCATTTTTAATTAGGAAGAGAAACTAGCCATTTTCGTTTAGAAACGAGCTCGCAAATCACACTTGAAGTCGGCTGTTCGTCACAGGTGTCGACAATTTGTCGAACACCTGGTGTGCGAGTAGTCATGACATGTTTGCGAGTAAGCCGACCTTTAGCCCTACTTTTGACCCCGATAACGACCCCGACCCACTAAACTTATAAAATACGAATTATAGTTGACCTGGTCTAGCTTACAAAGGTACTTTCATCTCGTCCTAATATTGAATAACGAAGTCGCAAACTGAGACCAAAACCTATTGCGCGTTAAGAACACTTAGCCAAAATTTACTTGTTTTCTGTTTTGAAACTCAATCGCGACACGCTCACCTTTAGCCATAGTTTCGACCATTTAAACAACCTCGTTGGACAAAACTTAAAAGATGAAAGTTATAGATGACCTAGCCGAGATGTCAAATGTATTTTTAGTTTTCATTACCGTTAACTAACGAATCCATAATTATATTGTAAAACTCCAAGTCGTCAAATAGTAAAACTTAATTATAATTACACTTATTCAATTAGTTAAACGCTACTATTTCGTCTAATTAATTGACACACTTAGAGACCAAACCAAGGGTCGAACCGAACTAATGTTTTAGAGTATATGTGGCCTAGTTTCTAAAAAAAAGTCCGATGTCGTAAATTGCGTGCTTATATTTTGAACGCATTGACCCAATAAAGTTGACCACTTTAACATGAGAATTCATTTTTAAACATCATCATTTTAAATGGAGCTCAAGCACACACTAGGGACGAGATTGCAAGTATTTGGTTATATATATTTTCTGCTTAGTAAATATGTATTATTTTTACTTAGGTTGCGGATAAAGTCTTTTGCTTTGTTTTTCGTGCCACTACCGTGCTATCCCGTTATCATTGTTTGATGTGAGTTTATAGTCCACATCTTACACTTTTCAATGATTTACAAATCTCGGGGATGAGATCATGTTTGTTTTACAAAATGGATGCAAGTACATTTTAATTCAAATATTACGAGTTTGCCTAAGTAGCTATAACCCACTATGCCCATCATCATGAACTGTTAATTACTAGATTGTAAGCGCGAATGTTATGAATAGGTCTATTTGGGAATTAACATCCCCGTTCGTTCAAGTATCACTTGCTAGTTTACCGGTTGGCCAGAAACGACGAACGTATACCATTTCAGACTCATAGATGTTACGGGTTGAACATCTACATTGGGTACCATCATTTATATGTATTTGATATACATATATTGTTTAGCTTCAGTGTCATAAGCTTAGTGCATATCGTAATACATTTTTGTGATATTGTATTTGTTGCTTTATTACAGGGAAATCTTGTTATCCGCTTTATTTAATTTATAAACCTATAAATCCACCAACATTATTGTTGACAGTTTAAATATGTTTTCTCAGGTCAATAAGGTGCAAGTCATGGGTACATTGGATGGTCATCTTTTGAAGTCATATCACTATAAAGATTTTACGTGCATTACATTTTAGGATATTGTTATCTTGTGAAATCTTTACTTTTTCAAGTTGAATAAGTTAAACCTATGGGCTTTTGTAACAAACCATTTATGGAATCCAATGTATCAGTTTTTAAATGACTCGTTTAGAGGTCGTTCTCATATCTTGTGCTATTGATCTATGAAATAATGCCCTCGGAACATCATATTCTGCTGCGACCCATTTTGGAGGTGTTATAGATTGGTATCCAGAGCCAAGGTTATAGAGAACCAGGTTAAATGTTTTTACTTGGTCTATAACCGTTTTTCAAACATTGCATCATTCAAAAGTTTTTCAAAGGGACATACATGCAAATGAGTAGTGTTGCATCTAGTTTTCATCTAGATAAATGCTTACATGTCATGAACCATTTAGCTATTAGTTGTTGGGTATACTATGTGCTATTACATAGATTATATACGTGTTAATATTACATTCTTTTGATTACTGCTGGTCTTGTTTTTACTTATAATATACTTATACAAGTTTATGTTATGGTTACAGATTAGCCATGTCATCAGACAACGCATTGTCTGCAATTACCTATACGTCCATATCCTCTGATTCGAATGGACCATCACGGGGTATTCCACTTGTGAATGCCGGCGAGCTTCCGGAGATGGACCCCTACGAGGAGGTTGCGCAACAAGGGCAGGCACCGCCATTGTCACCAGCTTATGTATCTGACCCCATGAAGTTGGACGAGCATATACCGGTATACGTTTCAGAGCCAGAGCACCCAAAGTACCATGTACCATCAGATGATGATATTCAGGTCGAGGATCAGCCTTATGCTGATGACGCTTCGCCCACTGCTGAGTCACCTGGGCACATTGCTGACTCTGAGTTGATGGAGGAGGATTCTATTGATTATCTAAATGAGCCTGAGGATGACGATGAGGATCAGGAGGAGGACCATACTGACTATCCTGCTGATGGAGAGGATGACGATGATGAGCCCTCCGATGATGACAACGATGATGATGATACTGATGATGAGGATGAGGATCCCACTGAGGACGACGAGGAGGAGGAGCACCTAGCTCCAGCTAACTCTTCTGCGGTACCTGTTGTTGACCTTGTTCCCTCGGCTGGGGATACAGAGGCGTTTAAGACTGATGAGTCTGCACCTACACCTAGATCACCTTAGACTAGGGTCCTTTTTTTCTCAGACACGTCTCCGTAGGGCACGGAAGACTGTCAAACTTGAGCCACCTATGTCAGCATCCATGGAGGCACGCATTGCTGAGCATGCTGCCGCACCTATACTACCCACCAGCCCTGCCTATGACCAGGAACCACTAGGTCATAAGGCAATCATGATCCGTATGAGAGATGACACACCCGAGGAGGACATGACATTTCAGAGGAGATTTGTACTTACTGCTCCCCCACATGGGTGTGATATAGCAGAGAGTTCTGCTGCTGCTGCTGCCAGACCACCTAGAGGTCAGTATGATTTTGTTGATACTGTTGAGGCATGACATGGTTTGATTCGTAGTCCTGGTCATGATTCCCAAACTATTGCTAGAGCTGCTGACAGAGCAGAGGAAGTTGGTTATGTTAGAGCTTTACAGGCTTCTGAGTATAGGATGATGACTTCCATTGAGGAAGTCAACTTAAGGGTCAGCTACCAAGCACAGGTTCGCAGGCGATAGAGTGAGGATTTCTATACACAGCTTCATGATGCTCAGACTGACCGCAGGGACATTAGACTCGAGATTGATGTAGTGAGAGGCTAGAGGACTGCTTACGAGACAGAGTTGCACGAGGTACGCCAGGCTTACCTTAGTTCTGAGGCTCGGAACAGGGCGTTATTGGCACGACTTGAGACACTAGAGACTCACATGAATTGTATGGAGTAGCAGCGCCAGAGCGCTAAGGATCGTGCAGTCAGACAAATGATGCGTACCCAGGTGCTAGAGGCCAGAGCTTGGATTGAAACGGTGGAGGACGCCGATAGTAGCTGCTAGTTGTACTTTTCATTTCTAGCTATCTTGTATAGTCTATTAAGTTTTATGGGTAACTCCCAGATAATAGACTCTAGGACCGTATTTTTCATTTTTAGTACTAAGATCATTAGTGTTCATTTTGTATCCAAGCAAATCATGTATGATTCGACATTATGTTATGAAATGCTAATGTATTATGTTACGATTGATCTCATTTTATTCATTCTCCATTGTGTTATGGTGTAGTTATTATTATCATATCCATTTGTATCGACATTGTGATTATATCTCACGAACATTGTATTATTGTGATTTAGTAGAATCATGCCTGTAACAAGATAAGGAGCAAACGACTCCATGACTCTAGAATACATTCAAGCTATGATCGATCGGGCAATCCAAAGAAACTCTACCCATACTCAGGATGATGCAAGCCAAAGTTCGGGTGGAGGACTTAGAAGGCCTGTGCAACCTGCACGTGTCTGTTCCTACACCGAGTTTATGAAATGCCAACCCTTGAACTTCAAGGGAACTGAAGGCGTTGTTGGCTTGTCTCAATGGCTTGAAAAGATGGAATCAGTATTCCACATTAGCGGTTGTACCATTGAAAATCAAGTGAAGTTCGCTACCTGCACTATGCTAGGTGCTGCACTAACCTAGTGGAATGGTCATGTGAGAACCTTAGGTCATGATGCTGCCTATGCCATGACATGGGGAACTCTCAAGAAGAAGTAAACGGATAAATATTGTCCAAAAGGTAAAATCAAGAAACTTGAAATTAAACTGTGGAATCTTAGGGTTAGGGGAAACGATGTTGCAGCCTATACTCAGTGTTTCCAAGAACTAGCCTTGATGTGCACCAAATTTCTTGTTGATGAGACCGAAAAGGTTGACAAGTACATCAGTGGACTTCCTGATAATATTCATGGGAATGTCATGTCTGCAAGACCCAAAACTCTTGATGATGCTATCGAGTTGGCCAACGACTTGATTGATCAGAAACTACTCACTTATGCAGAAAGGCCGAATGACAACAAGAGGAAGGCTAATGATTCATCAAGAAACAATCAATAACCCTACAAGAAGCAAAATGTAGCTAGGGCATACACTGCTGGCCCTGATAAAAAGAAGGCTTACACTGGAAATCTACCTCTATGCACTAAGTGCAACTACCACCACACTAAACAATGTGCACCCAAGTGTGGAAACTGCAAGAGGTATGGTCATACTACCAATGATTGTCGGGTCAGCACCAACAACAATAACAACAACAACAAGAATCAAAAGGCAGGAGCATGCTATGAATGTGGTAACACCGGACACATCAAGAAGAATTGCCCAAAACTGAAGAACCGTAGGAATGGCAACGGGAATGGCACAACTCAAGGAAGAGCTTATGCTTTGGGAGGAAGAGATACTAGCCCAGACTCTAACGTCATCACATGTATGTTTCTCCTCAACAACCGTTATGCTACAATTTTGTTTGATACTGGTGCGGATAGGAGCTTTGTATCTACTACCTTTAGTGCCTTGATTGATATTACCCCCACTACATTAGAAAATTATTATGACGCAGAATTAGCCGATGGGAAAATCATAGGAGTTAACACCATAATTCAAGGTTGCACTCTAAACTTCATGAACTATCCTTTCAACATCGATTTGATGCCGGTCCCACTCGGTAGTTTTGACGTCATTATTGGGATGGACTGGTTAACAAAGTATCATGGTGTGATCATCTGTGACGAGAAGATTGTACGTGTTCCTTTCAGAAGAGAGATGTTAATTTTTTGAGGCAATGGAACAACCAAAGGGAAGAATCCCGATTAAATATCATTTCGTGCACTAAAGCACGAGAGTATTTGTCAAAGGGATGTGATGTCTTTTTGGCACACATTACCACGAAGGAAGCCAAAGACAAGTCAGAGGGGAAGCGACTTGAGGATGTGCCGATTGTCAAAGACTTTCCTGAAGACTTGCCGGGTATTCCACCAGCTTGACAAGTAGAGTTCCAAATTGATTTGGTACCAGGTGCTGCACCAGTAGCACGGGCGCCTTATCGGTTGGCACCATCCGAAATGAAAGAACTAGCGGAACAACTTCAAGAACTATCCGACAAAGGCTTTATAAGACCTAGCTCTTCACCCTGGGGAGCCCCAGTCTTGTTCGTTAAGAAGAAAGATGGATCATTTCGCATGTGCATCGATTATCGTGAACTGAACAAGTTAACGGTAAAGAACCATTTTCCTCTTCCTAGAATTGATGACTTGTTCGACCAACTTTAAGGGTCGAGTATCTTCTCGAAGATTGACCTACAATCAGGCTACCACCAGTTGAGGGTTCGCGAGGAAGATATTCCAAAGACCGCGTTTAGGACGCGCTATGGCCATTATGAATTTCAAGTAATGCCTTTTGGCTTGACAAACGCGCCCGCTGTATTTATGGACCTCATTAATCGGGTGTGCAAGCCGTACCTGGATAAATTTGTGATTGTTTTTATCGACGATATACTAATTTATTCAAAGAATAAGGAAGAGCACGAAGGGCATCTCAAACTAATCTTGGAATTACTTAAGAAAGAGGAGTTGTACGAAAAATTCTCTAAGTGTGAATTCTAGATTCTAAAGGTACAGTTTCTCGGACATGTGATAGATAGTAAAGGCATCCATGTAGATCCTGTAAAAATCGAGTCAATTAAAGATTGGGCATCTCCTAAGAATCCAACAGAGATACGCTAATTTTTAGGACTCGCCGGGTATTACAGAAGATTCATTGAAGGCTTTTCCAAGATCGCAAAGTCCATGACTAAACTAATTCTGAAGAATGTGAAGTTCGACTAGGGAGAAAAGGAGGAAACTGCATTTCAGTTAATCAAGCAGAAGCTATGTAGCACACCTATTCTGGCCTTTCCTAAAGGGTCAGCAAACTTTATTGTTTATTACGACGCCGCATAAAGGATTGGGTGCTGTGCTTATGCAAAACGAGAAGGTCATAGCCTATGCTTCTCGACAACTGAATATTCATGTGAAAAAACTACACCACTCATGACCTAGAACTTGGAGTTGTAGTGTTTGCCCTTAAAATGTGGAGACACTACTTATACGGGACAAAGTGTACCGTTTTCACCGACCACAAGAGCTTACAACACATCCTGGACCAAAAAGAGTTGAACATGAGATAACGACGTTGGTTGGAGTTTCTTAGTGACTACGATTATGAAATCCGCTACCACCCGGGGAAGGCGAACGTGGTTGCTGATGCATTAAGCAGAAAAGAAAGGGCTAAACCTTTAAGGGTCCGAGCCTTAGTTATGACTATTGGCTTGAATCTTCCCAAATAAATCCTAGAAGCTCAAACTGAAGCATTAAAACCTAAAAACCTAACTGCTGAAGATGTTGGAGGTATGCTCCGACTAGACCTCACAAAAGAAAAGTTGGAACCCCGTACAGACGAAACTCTATGTTTAAACAATAGGAGTTGGTTACCGCGTTATGGCGACTTAAGGACTCTAATCATGCACGAATCCCATAAGTCAAAATATTCTATTCATCCGGGTTCTGACAAGATGTACCAAGACTTGAAGCAGTTGTATTGGTGGCCTAACATAAAGGCGGATATTGCCACTTATGTTAGCAAGTGTCTGACTTGTTCTAAAGTTAAGGCAGAGCATCAAAAACCTTCTGGTTTGCTAGTCCAACCTGAGATTCTAGAATGGAAATGGGAGAAAATCACCATGGATTTCATCACTTAACTCCCTAAGATGGTAAACGGTTATGATACCATTTGGGTAATCGTTGATCGTCTTACAAAATCTGCTCACTTCCTACCAATGAGGGAAACTGATCCCATGGAGAAGTTAACGAAGCTTTACATGAAGGAAGTAGTCACCCGACATGGTGTGCCTGTTTCTATTATCTCTGATCGTGATGGTAGATTTACATCACAATTCTGGAAAGCACTTCATAAGGCTTTGGGAACTCGATTGGACATGAGTACGGCCTATTATCCCCAAACTGATGGTCAAAGTGAAAGGACCATCCAAACTTTAGAAGACATGTTACGCGTTTGCATGTTAGATTTTGGAAAGAGTTGGGATAGACATTTACCGTTAGTGGAATTCTCTTACAACAATAGTTACCATACCAGCATAAAGGCTGCACCATTCGAGGCACTGTATGGGCG
Source organism: Tanacetum coccineum (assembly GCA_026074375.1). Classification (NCBI taxonomy): domain Eukaryota; kingdom Viridiplantae; phylum Streptophyta; class Magnoliopsida; order Asterales; family Asteraceae; genus Tanacetum; species Tanacetum coccineum. The sequence goes on from BQNB010046480.1 coordinate 26,091, forward strand.
AAAGTTTCGATCACCCGTGTGTTGGGCAGAAGTTGGAGATGCTCAGCTTACTGGTCCTGCAATAATTCATGAAACCACCGAGAAGATCGTCCAAATCAAAAGCATAATCCAATCCGCTCGTGACCGACAAAAGAGCTATGCCAACATTAGACGTAAACCGTTGGAGTTTCAAGTTGGTGACAGAGTAATGTTAAAAGTTTCACCTTGGAAAGGGGTTGTGCGTTTTGGCAAACGGGGGAAGTTAAACCCTAGGTATGTCGGCCCTTTCAAGGTGATCGAGAGAGTCAAAACTGTTGCCTATAAACTTGAGCTACCACAACAGTTAAGCCGAGTTCATAACACGTTTCACGTGTCAAATATGAAGAAGTGCCTGACCGATGAATCACTTATGATTCCGTTGAAAGAACTACGTGTTGATGACAAACTCCACTTTATGGAAGAGCCAGTAGAAGTTATGGATCGTGAAATCAAACAATGGAAGAGAAGTCGCATTCCTATCATTAAAGTTAGATGGAACTCTAAACGAGGTCCTGAGTTTACCTGGGAACGTGAGGATCAATTCAAGCAGAAGTACCCATATCTCTTTACCAAGACCGCACCGTCGTCAAGTACCGCGTATTAAGCCTTAGGGACATGGCTCATCCAACGGGGGAAGACTATAACACCCCGTGTTTTCAGGTCATGTTACGACTTCAATTATTCCATTATTTCTTTATTTATAGAGTTTTATGTGTTTACTTTTTCTTATTTAAATCGTCTAGTTAAATTTTAATAAGTAAGTTTAACCAAGAATGTTAATAATTGGATTAGTACTACGTTTCACAAGAGTTCTAGTTATCAGTCTCTCTACAACTAAGTTAACCAAAAATGAATACATTCCATTCTTTTCTTTTTCACCACTTAGTGTAGATTCTTATAAGTAAATTAGAACAAGACTTACACTTCCTTCTTTGTTTCAAATAAGGTATACAATAAAAACTACTTAAGCTATAAATCTAACACAATAAATTAATAAACTTTCTTAGAATCTAGATAAAAATGTCGTGTACAGGAGTTTCCTACTCTAATATGTAAATATTCAAACTTTGGTAAAGATATACAAAATCCTATTCTACTATAACTCTTCTAATCATTGGATAAAGCCCATATTCTTCTTTACAAATACCCTCAAAAACCCACGTGACTTTCCTGGATGTCTTTCCTTGATTCTGCTTCCACGCAACATACATAGTATTCACCTTTAAAACACTATGCCTTGACCATGATAAACCCCAAAAATTCTTGCCTTATTCGGATTAACACAAAAACGTGACTTCAAGAATGAAGAACTATACATGAAATATTATGTAAGTACAAAAGGCCTTGCATACTCCTTTGCAAACTCAGAGAAGAAAAGCATAGGAAATTCCACACCACTAGATATATATTCATACTCTTTCACTTAGTTCTCCTTGTTCTTCTATCTTTGTTTTTGACTCACATACAACCCAAACATCGTACCATCACTTTCACCATAAACCCTAAAACTCCAAGAAAACCCTAACTAGGTTTATTTGGTGTTTTGTGATTCGTCAATAATAGTATATATATAATATATAGGAAAATAAACAACCAATTACCTTTAGCCAAGGATTGGTTAAGAATTCTCAAATTAAAATATATATGTGTCCGGAAGTATGATTCCCGGGTCGTTAAGTCCCAACGAGGTGTGCAATGGAAAATCGGATGACGGATTGACAATTAATGCTTGAATGAAAAAGGGTTATGATTGATTTTTCTATTAAAAATGCAAAAACGATTAAAGAAAACCTAAAAACGAAAGCAATATAACTTAAAACCTAAAACGGGTACGAAAAACGAGGGTCAAAAACCTAAATTACACAATTTTAACCCTAAAGTGAATTTTTTACTTTAAATGGGTTCTAAGTGACAAAAAACGAAGTTAAAAAAAACTAGATCGAAAACGGAGTTAGTTAAGACAAAAAACGAGTCAAAACAAAAACGGGAACGAATCCCGTTCTTTAAAAAGTGAAACTTTGCAAAAATGACCCTACATATGTAAATTTATTTTTCCTAGAAAATATACAATAAAGAAAATTTTAAAAAAAAGATTTGTATTTTTCTGACTTTTATTTTATTTTTTATGAATTTTTTAAGTTTTTAATGAAAATAAATTATAAAAAATATTAAACGTTTATACAAAAATCTGAAAAAATTAGAGAAATTAGATTAAAGTGGCAGGATTCTATGAAAAATGGAATGGGACCAACAGCTTATCGAATAAGCTGTGAAATAAGCCAAAAGGGCTTATGGCTTAATGGGCTAAAAAGCCTTAAATACCAAAGCACCCAAGAGTCTTTCAGAAAAGACCCAAGGGCGCAATGGTTAAGGCGTTTGGCAGTTATGGTTGAGGTCTCGAGTTCGAGGCCTCCCACTACAGCCAACGCCTTACCATTTTTATTTTGTAATTTTTTTTTGAAAAAGCTTTATTCAACTAAAATAAGCAATTTTTGAAAAGCAACTTTTTATAAAGGCTACAAATAAGCAAGCAAATAAGCAATTAAAACAGACAGTTTAAGCTAAACAAGCTAAATTAAATTTAAGCTAACTGTTATGCTATTTAAGGATTGATAAGCTAAAAAGAGGACTTAAAAGCTGAAAACTTATAAGTCCCTAGACCTAATAAGCTAAAAGGAGAGAGAACAAGTACAAAAATAAGCCTAGAATGAGCTTATGAATTCAGCAGTGCTAACTTTTAAGTTAGCACTGCTTTACTTTCTAAAAGCTCGATAAGCACTTAAAAAGCACAAATGAGCTAACACAGGCATAAGCCTAAGGCTAATAAGCATTTCTAAAATATAATGAGCCATAAGCTCAGATAAGCTAATAAGCACTTATTGCAAAATTGCAGGCCAACAGCCAAAATGGGGCTCTTTTGGGCTTATTTTTAAGCACCAAGAAGGGAGTCCTAAGGTGAAAAGCTTATAGAGGCTTATAGTTAGGCTTATAGGGTACCTAGAAAAACCAAAAAAACTAAGGGTTTACTTAAAAATAAGCTAATAAGAGGCTGAGTAAATTAGCCTTTTGCACTAGGGCACCCCTTTTTTGATTGAAGAGGCCTTAGTGCAGGCTTGGATTTAACCTAGAAAAAGAACTTTAAAATGGAAATTAAGCTTAATCAGATAAATTAACACAACTAATGAGCTTATATATGAAATTTCAAAACCTAAAACTATGAGGAGCTTATTAAACTTTGCTGTTGAATTAAGGACTTTCAGAAGATAGAAATTTTTTGACAGGATTGAAAATCCACAAAGAACACTTAAACTAACTTAATCTTTACTGCATTACACTCAAAATGGGACATAAAACAAACCTCAAAAACAGCTTATAAGCTAGGATCACATATAAGTAGTAAAGACAACTTTTGAAAACCATAGGTTCAACAAATGATGGATAACATCTCAAAACTTGATTTTAAAACTTGATAACTTTTAAAAACAGTTTAAACTAATTTAAATAGACTTAGTAAAAATGGCTCAATGACCCAAAGTGAGTTTCTACCTCTTTTGACCCATTTTGAAGCTTGACCCAAACACCCCTTTAATTTCTAAATTAACTAATTTAAACTAAGTAAAGGGATTTAGGCTACAATTTATGAAAGACAGCTTATAAACAACTAAGAGTTAAGCCAGAATAAGCAAGTAATAACAACAACTAGCATTCTAATAAGCAGATTGCAATAAGCAAAAAACAAGGAAAATTTTGGCAGTTTTGAAGTGAATCACAAGCATATGTAACAAAAACTAATAGAAAGCATTTATAAGGATTACTGAATACAAATTTGCTAAAAGACATAAATAAGCATGGATATAAGCTAATGAATAGTGGATAAGCAACAAAAAAGACTTACAAAGGAAGGCTTACAAGTGTCCAAAGTTAATTGCAGTAACTTAAGCTTTCCAAAGCTTTAAAAACCAAATCCTAAGCCTCCCATGAGGTACTAACCCACAGCCATCCAGGATTGCTGTGCTCCATGCTAGATACTTTTTTTCTTTTTGCAATTTTCAATCTTTATAACAATATTAAAAGGAAATAGAACTTGAAAATTAATAACTCAGAACTTAAAATCTTGAATGCTGAACTTTTATTAGAACTTTAGGAAATTGATACAATGCTTGTAAATAAGAAATAAGCTGACTTTTACTTGAAAATTAAAATTCGTACAATAATATCACTGAAAATTAAAAACAAGAACTGAATATAAAAATTAAACTAGATAATGTCTTCTGTGTGCTTGAGCCCGTTTATATAGCCAACTTGTCTTCAAAGCATTTGTGTTAGTTGTGTTTCTTTTGTGAGAGCTTCAAAACTTCAATCCTGGCCTTCAATTTGCCTTGGGGCCTAAACTTTTTGATCCAAACCCTTGATGTGTGTCATGGTGCCCATGGATTGCCAACATGGCAAGGCATAGTGTGACCAGCATTTTAGTGGAGGGGGGCTATACTGAGTTGAGCCCACCCGGATAAGCATATCGCCTAGTCTCATCGCTCTAACCCCATACTCACCCCACCCCTAAACCTCACACCCCCCCCACCCACCTCCCCCATAGGTAGAAGCCGGGAAAGGTAACAAATGGGGTGCTACGTCAAAGTTAACCAAAAATAAAGGATATAGAAAAACGACACTTAAATGGACGTTAAAAATAAGATTCATTCGATGTCATTACAAAAGATCAGAGTTTTCACGTTTAGGTCACCTTAGTTTGTTAAAAAGACATTTAAGACTTTTATAAGACAAAAAGTTTCTTTGCAATTAAGAAATCAGAATACTCTAACTAGATATCCGTAAGGCTCCATTCCAAGCTTATACCTAGCCACCTGAGATTTAATACAGTGCTTAAAACTGTCAACAAATTGTTGAGTGAATTCATAGGTTTATCAGGAAATAGCGTGGACCACAAGATTTAAGTAATAGTAGACTATGAAACACATTCAATAGTCCAACACATTGTATTATTGCCCTAAGCTCATGACACCGAACCTTAACGTAATAAACTGTAATCAAACCAGTACTTGAGGTTTGTGCCCCAACACGGATTACAGATGTTACAAAAACTTCCTACGAAATTTTCTCAAATACAGATGCATGATCAATCATCCTACGAATTTTTCTCTCGAAAGTTAATGAGTCAATGGTCCAACTAGAAACTACAGCCCAAGACGGAGATGGTCAGTCCGGGAAAGATCATATCCATAACACTAGCGTAACCCAGCATGGGTAATTAACGGTTCATGATTAAAGGGGGACTTAAATGGCAATACGGTACTTAGAAATAATGTAATCAGCGAAATAGAATACAGTTGAAAACACTTGTGTCCAAAGAATTCAAGCATGTAATCTCCCCCGTATTTAATAAAGCAAGTAGTTATAAAAAGGGGCTATGAACTCACCTTGAGTTCTGATAATCCAAATATCACAGATAATGCGTCACGCAAATGATCGAATGCAACCTAAATTAACATAGGTCGTATAAGCACTAATCGCTTTGATTAACTAACATCATATACAGGTCTATGTTAGTTACATCATACTATCGTTCGGGCTATCATAATTAAGAGGTCATGTAGTGAACGTATGAGGAGCTAGGACACTTTAAATCGTAAATCCAGCAACTCGTCGATACGCCACCCCGAAGAGGCCTCATTATGAACTCCACCCCCCCCCCCCCCCCCCCCCCCCCCCCCTAGTTAATATGGAATATAAAATTAACTTTGATAACTCATATAATTTCTATATAGTTCAATCACCATCTAATTGTTTTGGTAAAATTTGTGTTTAATAAGTAAAAACGTTTATAATTACCGTTTTATTAAATATAGCATAACTTTTGCGTTTTAAGCCCGATTTTGAGTTTCTAGCCCACATTTCGTATTCAGGTGGAGTTATAATTAATTACTTTTCTTATTTTTGACCCTCTGAAGAACAGTACTTTTACTGTTCTTATCAGTTATAAATTATTTTTTATCAGTTTTAGTATCGTAAAACGGTAATCGTCGATTTTATTCAGTTATTGCTCCCGTTTTTTAGCGATTCTTTCGAGCACGTTCTCGTTATTGAAAATTCTATCAATTTATGAGGTTTACAAAAATAAATATTTCTGTCATGAACAGTAACTTTTATAAAAATAATTTTATAAAAGTATTAATTGTCGTAAACTTATGAAATTCATAACTCGTTCATTTTTAATTGAAAAATTACGATTCTTATCATTTTGGAATTCTAAAAATATGTATAATTTATTAAAAATACCCAACTTGCTGTTTTATATAATTTTTATAAAAGTTATTTTATTAAAACCCGTTTAATTTTTAAATAACGTTTATAACTTGTTTTTTCCGTAACTTTTTCGTTATTTTTTTACTTTTTTTTTTTTTTTTTTTTTTTTTTTTTTTTCATCCGTTTGACAAGTTTCTTACCTTTTTGGAATCGTCATGAGTCGTAGAATATTTATAAAACATAATATCCACTGTTTGGAATTCGATTCCAAACAGCCCCTTTAATATCTATATATTTACTTATTTATTAAATTTATTTTATATACTTTTTAACTAAGTAATTTCCACAAGTTTTTCCCCACACTCTTAATATACTATATCATACATATTATATAATCCATAGTCCAAAATTTATCCATTTGTCCAAGTCATTAAGTCCATAATAATACTTGAAAACCATAACTTCATTAAAAACCACTAATTTACTAGTTTATCCTTCAATATTTTTATCATAAACCAAGTGTGTACAGTCTTCAACCATCTTTCGTAAAAACTCAATATACCATCCATATAACATGTGTACAAATCCATAAATCATGTTTACAAGAAAATCCACTTTAAAAATGTTAAACATATCCTAAATGGTGATTTCACTATATAGCACATAATATACACATTAACTCATAAAATGAAAGTATAAAGGTTTATAGAAGACCTTATGATGAATGAAGATGATGACTAACACAATCTAAACCCTTGTTTAGACTAGAAACCAAAGCTTGCACAATAATAACCCTAGTTTTCCAAGTGAAAACCCTAACTTCTCTTTTCTTGATTAATGCTTGAAAATGGTTAGCCAATGCTTGGAAACATCTTAGAATATCTTAGATATGATGTGTATATGTGTGTATAGGTTGTATAAAATTTTGTATGGATTTGATTAAATGGGGTGTTTGAGCCGTGGCCTAATAAGAGCACAAAGGAGGAGTTTTTGATTTTTTTTTTAGCTTAGGGGTTTTGCTTGTATATGATATCTCTCACATGATACTTGCATTATATAAGTTGGAATGGTCAAAAGAATGCATAGTTGGTCAAAGAACATAGCTCATGGCCTTAAGGAAGATTATGGTCAAATTAGACAAGGTATGGCTATGTTAAATGCAAAAGTGATGTACAAAACCAACTTGTAAGATTTTTCTTTTATATCTTTGTATAAGTTGCAACAATTTCGGCATATGTATGATACATATGATATATTTTTGTAAATTTTATGTATTGGGTATAAAAGTGGGTATTTGTCGAAGCGTAAAAAAGTTTTGGTGGTTCTAGGTATGCCTAAACGTATTTTATTGCGAACCGTAAATGTTTTACGCAACCAATAAAATAAAATATACATCATTTTTTTTTTTTGCAACATATTTTCCGTAATAGAGAAAATTTCGTTTTAGAAACTCAAGTATAAAGCTGAACTAAGATGAATATTTTCGTTTCCGAAAGAGCTTCTTTTTAGAAAACGTCGGTTTAAAGTTAAAGCAAAATTAAGCACGTTTATTAGTCAGGTTAAGAGCTTCTGGGAGAAAAAGCGACAAGTTACACTTTTAAGATTTCCAAATAATCCTTGTTTAGCATCCTACTTGTAAATAACACTATCATTTCTCGTTCTTCGCAAATTTAAAATCCTTAATAAAAGGATCCGCGAATGCTTAGCCTAATAAACTTTCGTTTATTAAATGGTTAAGGGACAAAGCTAGGGCTCAACACGCCCGATCGAGTCAAAATTTATTCTTATTCTACCCATTAGGAAAGTCAAAACTGTGACAAAACACTTATTTTATTTTTGAAAATTTTTAAATTTTTTCATTTTTTTGGTATTTTTGCAAAAATTTTGGTGGTAAAAACGGGATTACGTGACAATAACGGCTGCAGGCTACAATCAAATCGAAGATCCCCCCATACTAGAACTAAACATCGTCCTCGATATTTTAAAAGGGGTACCTACGTAAATCTAAGGCCGTTTATTAAGTGTGCCAAAAGATAAAACGTTAGTCGATTAGATTTGGATACTGGATTCCCAAAATGAAGCTGAGGATGTGAAACTCGAGTGATCGGAGGACAAAACCGCGAGCACGAGAGTCATCACAATCCGGGCAATCCTGGACAATAAACCACAAAACATACAAACACGAATAATGAAAGAGGCGAGCCTCATCACAACACAAAACACTTATTAGCATAAAGAAAGAAGATAGACTGGATAAGCATGGGTTGCCACCCACGAAGCGCCTTGTTTTTGTTAACCGAGTCACAAGCTCGACTCGACCCCGAATTCATTGGTCCATGGGGGAGCAAGTGGAAGATAAAATCATCATCGGACTTTCATTCAAGATACTTTCATTCAATGGTTTGATAAACATTGAATTTAATGAAAGGTTCACCCGATTAGATACTTCCGGCATAAAGAATGATAAATTAAGATGTCGGGATCAAAAATGGTATCTTCATTCCCAGTGGAGAGAAGATATGGAGGGGCAACGGGATACGTGAGAAAAGAAAGAAAGATCCATACAACATAAGCGAAGAGAGAAGATTGGTCATCCTCTAAGAAAAGATTCACATTAGTCGTAGACACATTCTTACGAATCCCGGGGTTAATAGAAGTCAATTCTCCGAATCGGGCTCAAATCCTTAATTGAAACATACAGATTCGGAAGAGACAAGATGTGAGTGAGTTCATCGGTAAACTCCTCATGATAAAGGTCACTCATATCGGCAGGAGGAAACTGGTCATTCGAAAGATCAAAGATAAACGATTCATATCTATAAAAATCAACATGAGTAGAGTTACTTACTAGCCACTACTCTTCTCTTTAAAATGATCGTTACAACATAGAAGCTTAATAATCCTGAAGATATAACCGAACGAGTAGTGGACATCCACTACTAATCTTTCTAGATTTATAAAGCGAAAGTTTCATATTCGGAATGAAAAATCTAAAGGGTGTTTAGTCACCTCCAAGAAAAGATTAGAAAATGTGGAGGTAGACCTGATCACACATCAGAAGATTGAGTGGGATTATCACGTTTAATGCATCAATCCTTACATTAAGAATGATTGACATTAACAATTTTCACGATGATATCGTCTTCAGATTTGTTTAACAGAATATCATCCTCAATCCATTCACCTTCCGGGACAACAATCTCCACAACCTCTAAAGCTGACTATCTCAACATCGGAGTGGAATAGCATCGACATAGATCGAGTATCCTCACCGTAGGTACTTCGTCATCACTTAAAGAATTATCATCGTGGAATTGCAACAATCTCAAATGTTCCATGATAGCATTAAGATGGTGGTATTTTCTACAAAGAGGCAACATCAACAATCATTTGGGAACACCCTCGGACTCACTTGGGATTGGGACAAGGTCCTCAACACTAGACTTTATTACTTCGTCCGATTCCGTTGCCGGAATAGTGTCAAGATGCTCGTCCCCCATACTTAGAGAGTTATCGGGTTCCTCGATTGGTAAAACGGGTGTGATTGCAATGGTATCGTCCTTCGCATCATCAAGCAATGAGAATCTTCCAATATCGATCTTTAGACGCTTGCTCTTCCGCAATTCGCTTTTCTTCTTCCTTTTTCTGCATAATTTGACCAACCATATCACATATGGATGTCATTTGTTCCATAAGCTTATTTTGAGAATTGAGAAGCTCATTTTGAGAATTGAAGATTGGATGATTGACGGTATATTGCGGGGGTTGAAATTGGTCAAAACCAAAAGAATTATAATCATAGCAAAAATTTTGCTCATGATAATAGTCTTCATTCATTGGTTGACATTGGTAAGTTTCATGAGGACCCCCGCAATTTTCACAACAAAGATATTGTTGTGGAAAACTCGGTGAAGTTTGTGGAAAATAATCAAAGTTTTGATTGAAACACGGGTCCTGATTGTAGACAAACGGGACTTGAGGTGGACAATCGTAACCGTAATGAGAATCGTTCCCACATATCTCACAAGAGTATGGTACGTATTGGGGTTGTGGAGGATGGTTTGCAACACTTGGAGAATCGTTAGAAGAGTACGGAGTTGAAAAATTGATTGGTGTTCCATTTCCAACAGTACAATAAAAACAAACTCCATTGTATTCATTACAACCACATTGTTGGCATGTACCAAAAAGTTTTTGTTGTTGCAAACTTTGCAAATTTTGTAGGATCTCATTAAGGTCTTGATTATAGCATGGTTCCGGATTAGTGATAATCGGAATTTGCGTTGGACAATTATAGCCAATATGAGCACCTTTCCCACAAAACTTACAAGTGCATCGTCGACAAAAGATATCGTCAAACGAATCACCGCACTCGTAACAACAATGATCAATGTGTGGAGGACTTTGTGAATTACCGGGGTCTTGTTTGACAACGAATGGCTCTTGAGGAGCGTTAACAACGTTGGTATTATCATCGGATGACTCGGAAGTATCTTGAAGTTCTTGGAAAATTCCATTTTCAACACAATATGTAAACAAATCTTCCTTAAATTTCTTTCGTAAAAGAGCACATCCTCGACAATACGGACCATCAACCGGGCTTCCACACTTGGGACAATTAGGGGTTTGTTGAAACAAGTCGGGTGTTTTTTTAGAATTAATAACAAACTTGTCTACGAAACACCCTTTAGAACATCCACATGATTTATTGTACCAAGCTCCACATGATGAACATTCTTTAATCGTGAAAACGGGATTCAAACGATAATCGAATGACGCCATAAGAATTAAACATAGAGGGTTAAGAAAAGAATTAAGTGGATAAGAAGAAAAAGAAGATTATTTTTGGGTTTAAAATAATACATAAAGAAAAAGAAAAATAAAAATATTTTTTAGATTTTGATTTTTTTTTTTGGGGTTTTTAAACAATTTATTCACAATTTTATTTTACGGACAACGATATGGACAACTTACACCAGATAATCACGTACTTCACGGTAGCTCTTAAAACAAGAAAAACTCACAGGAACGAGCGAGGAGAAGGAAAGCAACGTGCTTTTAAAAACCTTCTCTCTTTAGGGTAGTATTACGTTTGGAACGACCCGCCTTAAACCCACATTGTATTAGTTTGTTTAACTTTTCAAAGGTGAGCCGTACCTCGTAAGTACACAAATGGCAAGTTTTGAATCTTAATTGTTCGGGAACTTATTGAAGGATAAAACTTCAAATGGGAAATTATGATATGTTGGTGGTCCATTACCAACTTGGTGAATTGATTATTATTATCTTTTATGGAAATTTTTTTTTATTAAGATTATTATACTAATAAAAGAAAATGACGAAAAATTTTTTGTATTTTTGTATATTTTATAAAATAGAAGAAATATTCACAAATTCAAACACAAATTGTCAAACGTTATGATAATCGTTTCACAGCCTCCCCGGCAACGACGCCAAAAATTGATTCGTCAATAGTATATATATAATAATATAGGAAAATAATCAACCAAATACCCTTGACCAGGGATTGGTTAATAATTCACAAATTAAAATATATATGTTTCCGGAAGTTTGATTCCCGGGTCGTTATGTTCCAACGAGGTGTGCAATTGAAAATCGGATGACGGATTGACAATTAATGCTTGAATATGACAAGGTTTATGATTGATTTTTCAATTTCTATGATTAAAAATGCAAAAACAAAAAAATTAAACCTAAAAACGAAAGCTAAAATGATTTAAACTAAAACGGGTACGAAAAACGAGGGTCAAAAACCTAAATTACACAATTTTAACCCTAAAGTGATTTTTTTACTTTAAATGGGTTCTAAGTGACAAAAAATGAAGTTAAAAAAAAAACTAGATCGAAAATGGAGTTAGTTAAGACAAAAAATGAGTCAAAACAAAAACGGGAACGAATCCCGTTCTTTAAAAAGTGAAACTTTGCAAAAATGACCCTACATATGTAGATTTATTTTTCCTAGAAAATATACAATAAAGAAAATTTTAAAAAAAGATTTGTATTTTTCTGACTTTTATTTTATTTTTTATGAATTTTTTAAGTTTTTAATGAAAATAAATTATAAAAAATATTAAACGTTTATACAAAAATCTGAAAAAATTAGAGAAATTAGATTAAAGTGGCAGGATCTATGAAAAATGGAATGGGACCAACAGCTTATCAAATAAGCTGTGAAATAAGCCAAAAGGGCTTATGGCTTAATGGGCTAAAAAGCCTTAAATACCAAAGCACCCAAGAGTCTTTCAGAAAAGACCCAAGGGCGCAATGGTTAAGGCGTTTGGCAGTTATGGTTGAGGTCTCGAGTTCGAGGCCTCCCACTACAGCCAACGCCTTACCATTTTTATTTTGTAATTTTTTTTTTGAAAAAGCTTTATTCAACTAAAATAAGCAATTTTTGAAAAGCAACTTTTTATAAAGGCTACAAATAAGCAATTAAAACAGACAGTTTAAGTTAAATAAGCTAAATTAAATTTAAGCTAATTGTTATGCTATTTAAGGATTGATAAGCTAAAAAGAGGACTTAAAAGATGAAAACTTATAAGTCCCTAGACCTAATAAGCTAAAAGGAGAGAGAACAAGTACAAAAATAAGCCTAGAATGAGCTTATGAATTCAGCAATGCTAACTTTTAAGTTAGCACTGCTTTACTTTCTAAAAGCTCGATAAGCACTTAAAAAGCACAAATGAGCAAACACGGGCATAAGCCTAAGGCTAATAAGCATTTCTAAAATATAATGAGCCATAAGCTCAGATAAGCTAATAAGCACTTATTGCAAAATTGCAGGCCAACAGCCAAAATGAGGCTCTTTTGGGCTTATTTTTAAGCACCAAGAAGGGAGTCCTAAGGTGAAAAGCTTATAGAGGCTTATAGTTGGGCTTATAGGGTACCTAGAAAAACCAAAAAAAAAACTAAGGGTTTACTTAAAAATAAGCTAATAAGAGGCTGAGTAAATTAGCCTTTTGCACCAGGGCACCCCTTTTTTGATTGAAGAGGCCTTAGTGCAGGCTTGGATTTAACCTAGGAAAAGAACTTTAAAATGAAAATTAAGCTTAATCAGATAAATTAACACAACTAATGAGCTTATATATGAAATTTCAAAACCTAAAACTATGAGGAGCTTATTAAACTTTGTTGTTGAATTAAGGACTTTTAGAAGATAGAAATTTTTTGACAGGATTGAAAAACCACAAAGAACACTTAAACTAATTTAATCTTTACTGCGTTACACTCAAAATGGGACATAAAACAAACCTCAAAAACAGCTTATAAGCTAGGATCACATATAAGCAGTAAAGACAGCTTTTGAAAACCATAGGTTCAACACATGATGGATAACATCTCAAAACTTGATTTTAAAACTTGATAACTTTTAAAAACAGTTTAAACTAACTTAAATAGACTTAGTGAAAATGGCTCAATGACCCAAAGTGATTTTCTACCTCTTTTGACCCATTTTGAAGCTTGACCCAAACACCCATTTAATTTCTAAATTAACTAATTTAAACTAAGTAAAGGGATTTAGGCTACAATTTATGAAAGACAGCTTATAAACAACTAAGAGTTGAGCCAGAATAAGCAAGTAATAACAATAACTAGCATTCTAATAAGCAGATTGCAATAAGCAGAAAACAAGGAAAATTTTGCAGTTTTGATGTGAATCACAAGCATATATAACAAAAATAAATAGAAAGCATTCATAAGGATTACTGAATACAAATTTGCTAAAAGACATAAATAAGCATGGATATAAGCTAATGAATAGTGGATAAGCAACAAAAAAGACTTACAAAGGAAGGCTTACAAGTGTCCAAAGTTAATTGCAGTAACTTAAGCTTTCCAAAGCTTTAAAAACCAAATCCTAAGCCTCCCATGAGGTACTAACCCACAGCCATCCAGGATTGCTGTGCTCCATGCTAGATACTTTTTTTCTTTTTGCAATTTTCAATCTTTATAACAATATTAAAAGGAAATAGAACTTGAAAATTAATAACTCAGAACTTAAAATCTTGAATGCTGAACTTTTATTAGAACTTTAGGAAATTGATACAATGCTTGTAAATGAGAAATAAGCTGACTTTTACTTGAAAATTAAAATTCGTACAATAATATCACTGAAAATTAAAAACTAAAACTAAAAATAATAATTTTTTTTAGATAATGTCTTCTTTCTTGCTTTTATAGGCTGAGAGTCTTCATAGCTCTT
>BQNB010046481.1:0-43669 GCA_026074375.1 Tanacetum coccineum
AGATTAATTTTGTTGGTTCCGGGTATGCTTAAACGTAATTTATCGCGAAACGTAAACAATTTACGTAACCAATAAAAATATAAAATATAAAAAAGTTAATTATTACTTTTGTAAAAATAATATATTGCTCGCTTGACGAAAACTTTAATTCGTTTGGTGTCCGTTTACGCTAATTGATAATTTATAGCTTACGCGATTTAACTTAACTAATAAAATTAAAAGTAAACACGTACGAGAAAGAAAAAAAAATAATTAGTGAAATATATGACGTCGTAAATGACCTGAAATTACGGAAATGTTACATTGCATGCCATTTGGTTTGTGTAATTCTCCTGGTACTTTTCAACGGTGTATGATGGCCATATTCCATGATATGATCGAAAAGACTATGGAAGTGTTTATGGATGATTTCTCGGTTTTTGGGGATAGTTTTGATTCGTGCCTCTCCAATTTAGAAAAGATGCTAAAATAGTGTGAAGATACGAATTTAGTTCTTAATTGGGAGAAGTGCCACTTTATGTGTAGAGAAGGAATTGTGTTAGGGCATAAAATTTCAAAATCAAGAATTGAGGTTGATCGCGCTAAAGTCCATGTTATCGCTAAGCTCCCTCACCCGACTACCGTAAAAGGTGTTAGGAGTTTCCTAGGTCATGCGGGTTTTTACCGACGTTTTATCCAAGATTTTTCCAAAATTGCTAGACCTATGACTCATCTTCTTGAGAAGGAAACACCGTTTGTGTTTTCTAAGGATTGTATTGATGCTTTTGAGACTCTTAAAAAGAAGCTTACCGAAGCTCTGATCTTAGTTGTCCTAGATTGGAACCTACCTTTCGAACTTATGTGTGATGCAAGTGATTTCGCGATTGGTGCGGTTTTAGGACAACGAAAGATGAAGCATTTTCAGCCTATACATTATGCTAGTAAGACGATGACCGAAGCTCAAATTCATTACACTACGACGGAGAAAGAAATGCTTGCCGTAGTGTATGCTTTTGAAAAGTTTCGGCCATATCTTGTCTTATCTAAAAGCACAGTGTATACGGATCACTCGGCTTTAAAGTACCTTAAACAAGGATGCCAAGCCGAGGTTCGCATCCGGTCGGTTCTCACTCCTAACAAGAATCTTTGATTTCACAATCCGTGATAAAAAAGGAGGTGGAGACCTCGCGGTCGATCTATTTATCTAGACTTGAGAAATTCATCCATAAGGTTGTGTTAGGAAACAAAGACATAAATTGAAACTTTCTTTTGAGACTCTTGGAGTTATATTCAAATGGAAAACCCCATCGGTTTGCGGGACTATGCCATATTACCATGCGGGGAATTTTATCACTCCTCAAAGGAATGACGACTCAACAAAAGAATGAGTTTTTCGAGGACGATAAACATTATTTCTGGACGATCCCTTATCTTTTTTAGTATTTGTGCGGATCAATCATTCAGAAGGTGTGTGCATGGCAAGAAGCTAATTGATATCCTCAATGCTTGTCTTGAAGGACCACCGGGGACCATCATAGTGCCAATCTCACGCTCGTAAAGTATTTGATACCGGTTTCTTTTGGCCGGACCTTATATCGAAGATGCAAATACTATGATCAAATTTGTCGATATGTGGTCAAGACAACGGCAAAATTTCACAACGAGATGAGATGCCTCAAAACGCTATTCAAGTTTGTGAAATTTTTGATGTATTGGGTATCGATTTTATGGGGTCATTTCCGTCTTCACATGGGAAAATTAAAAATACATCTCGTACGCCGTCGATGATCTTGTCAAAGTGGGTGGAAGCAAAGGCCTCCCCACAAAATGATTGCATCGAGTCTGTAGTTAAGTTTTTGAAATCTTTTTTTGCCCGATTTGGAACACCTAGAGCTATTATAAGCGATCGTGGGACCCATTTTTATAATGATCAATTTGCTAAAGTAATGTCTAAGTATGGGGTCACTCATCCTCTTGCTACCGCTTATCACCCTCAAACGAGCGGTCAAGTGGAGGTGTCCAATCGTGGCTTGAAACGTTTTCTAGAAAGGACGGTTGGAGAAAACCGTGCTGTAACCACCCCTAAAAATGGGTCGCAGCGGAATAAGGATATCCGGGGCGTGTTACTTCTCAGATCAATAACATTGCACAAGATATATATAAGAACGACAAAAAACGTCGTTTAAAAATGATACATTGGATTTAAAAAGACAAAATTACACAAATGGTCCCTGAAGTGGACCCCGACTACAAAGTGGGTCCAAAGTGCTTATTATCAAAAAGCCAAAGAAGCAAAGCTGTTAAGGGGCTTGAGGGGAGTATTTTTCATAAAAGGTGCATAAGCTCCAGCTGACTTAATAAGCTAGAAAAGTGAGCTTTTGGGGCTGCAAAAGCTTATTAGCTTATTTTTCTTTCTTTTCTGATTTTAAGCTGCCAAATAAGCTAGAAACTAATGGAATAAGCTACTAGGCCTAAGGGTACCCTAAATAAGCTAAGGTAACTTAATATAAGCCCTAAAATAAGCTGGAAAGGAAATAAGCTATGTGACAGTTTTAAAAAGAAAATAAAAAAAATGGAACTTTAAGCCTAGAATAAGCTATACTAGAGGGGGAAATAAGCTATGATATTTTGGGGAATTAAAGGGCTACTAATAAGCTATAATAAAAAGCTAAAAGATCCTAAGGCTTAATACCTAAATAAGCTAAACAAGTGGGCTGAGTTTATGGTCTCAGCACCAGGGGAGGTAAAACAGTGAGCTAAAGGCTTATTTGAGCTCATGCAATAAGCTCTCAAGAGCTTTTTAGCCAAAACAAACCCAAAACAGATTAATAAGTGAGGCAAATGAGCTTATTTTCAAAATTTGAGCCCTTAGAGTTAAGAAAAGGCTGCTGATGTTGGGGCTTGAAAATGGGAGTTCTTAAAAAGTTTGCAAAGCCAAGTTTTGACTTATACTTGGTCAAGCCAAAGGGACAGCACAAGGGGTTGGATTTATTGGCTAGAAACAACAACAAAGAGCACACAATGGTGTGCTTAAGCTGCTTATGCAGCTTGAGCACTTAAGCTCAATTATGCTTATTCAAATCTTGACAGAAACCAAAGGAAACATAAAAACTAATTTTTAAACTAAAAGTGGTGATTAAATTGTCTTAATAAAGCCCACACACTCAGCCAAAGTTGGCTGAGTGAGCTTGACCCATACCAAACCCAAAATGACCCATTTTGGGGTTAAACCAAACACCCCCTTATTTTATAAAAAAAACTTTTTAACTGATTTTTTTGTAAAAGAAAGCAGAGATAAGTGATCACAAGTAAGTTTTAATAACTTTTAACACATGTTTAAACAATTTAACAGAATTAAACAGTTTTAAATGATGCTTGAAATTTCAACAATAGCAATTTTCTCAAAAACACTTAACTTTTATTAAAACTGAAAGTATTACAATAAAAACTTGAAAAGAAACTGAGTACAATGATTTTTAAAGCAAACTTGATTAAAATTTAAACTAAGGAAGTAAAAACGGGATTTTTTTTCTTTTTCTTGTTCTCTTCTCTTTTATAGAGGCCCTCTTCCTTCTCTTTGTCTTGGGTTGTGATTCCTGTGAGAGTAGGAAGCCTCACACTCAATCCTAGCCCTCCATTTGGTCTTGTACACAATCTCACCATTGAAGGGGCACGGGTTTTTGTGTATTGTTGAACTGGAAAGGTTATAGGGGTAATGGGGAGTGGGGAAGGGTATGGGATGGCTGTAGAGTGTACTAGGGTTAGTGGTTTTGGCCAAAAACCATGGGGGAGGGTGGTTTGGTTTTGGCGCGAAGGCTGGGTAAGGACGGGTTGTTTGCAGGGTTTAAAAGAGAAGATTGGGGAAGAGGCAAGAATGCCCCCCAACTCTCTCTCTCTTTTCATTTTGTTTTAAGCCGATTTTTAGTTATAACAAGGTTTAGAAAGTGACGGTTTTGGTCCTTGTGGTTTATTAACAAAAGATTTAAAAGGGTTTGGCAAATTGCAAGAATGGTCCCTGCTGTTTTATAACTAAAAGAGAAAAAGGTAAATTGCAAAACCAGCCCTTGTGTTTTATTTTTGCCTTTTCTTTATAAAACAAGTTTCAAAATTGGCAATTTTAGCCCCTAAAGTTTATAAAAATGGATTTTGGGCTTTTGTTGGGCTTGGGTTTTGTGTTGGGCCCATTGGGCTTGTATTGGGCCCACTTGAGTGTGTCTGGGCCCAATAAGGTTTAGGCTTATGTTATTGGGCTTTTTAAGGCCCAATAAGGTACAGGTTTGGTTATTGGGCTTTTTCAAGCCCAATAAGGTTATGGAGTGGGTTTTGTGTGTACAATGGCTGAGATTGGCTGTAACTGGGCTAGGATTGGGCCTTCAAAGTCTTCACAGTCTTTGTCAAATGCACACAAATGGGCTGTTGTAATTGATTGAGGGCCCATTTGGTCTTCATAGTCTTCATAGATATACTATTGGGCTTTCCCGGCCCATCAGATGGGTAAAGATTGCATTCAATAGTATTCTTCAGTTCCGGCTCCGGTTTGACTGCTGATTCTTCTGTATTGACTCTGACTTTGGCATTTTTGGACTTTGGCCTTGATTTTGCACAGTCTTTTCTATTCCATGCTCAGTTTTGTCATTTTGGCTTGGTTTTCTGTCTTTTTGATGATATCTACTTCCTGCACAATACAAATGCAAAACAAACATATATTTGGCAGTTTTTGTCTGTTTTTGGTCATTTAAGCTCGTTTTTGGAGGTAAAAGATATGTGTAATTAAGCACTTATCAGTGTTCCTCCCCTCACTCAAGATTAAGTTCGAGTGAGATTAGCAATGAACACCATGATTTGCTACGGAGTAGAGGAATGATAAATTAGAGCCATACTGTTGCTGAGATTTCATTTCCCTTAATGATTGGCTCACTTGGTGTAGTAACTTCCGAATGAAGGTCTCACAATCATATGTTTTATAACAGGGTTATCATATTCTTTTTCGGCAACCTCTGTAATATGAGAAAATTCCTCCTCAAAACTTGTTTAATTGCTTGTTAGACATAGGATTTGTAGCCGGTGCTACATAATCGTCGTCAGGTGGTGTGATGTGAACCCTCTGAGGGGTCAAAGGTTGCATTACACTATCATTGAGAGGAATATCATAATCATGTTCCTTTTCCCTTACAATTTTATCCTTATCATGGACTGGTCCCAGTGGTATATATGGTTGCACTACTGGTTCAAGGTTTGGTAAAGTGTGTATGGTGGGTGTTAGAAATTGCCTCAACCTTTTTACATCCTTACTTGTAATGTCCCAACCGACATCCATGTCCCCTTCCTCTTCCTGAGCTTTCGCGTTATGAATTTCCTTAGGATTTTCAATCATGCGCACGGTTTCGCGAGTTCTGTAAGGGCTTCCCATTTGTTCCTTCAAATGTCCTAGAAAGGGCGTAGGTGATAAGTCATGAGGAACCGGCTCCTTTATGTTTTCCTTACCCATTGTCGTTATTGCCTTGACTTTTTCTCCTGTATTAGTGAGGACTTTATGGGTTAATTGATAAGCTTTTTCCTGTAGGTTCTTTGTTCTAGTTTTAAGTGCCCTTATGTTTGATTCTGTGTTTTCAAGGATCTTCCTCATCCTTTCATTATCCGTGGTCTGTTTTTTAATTGTGTCTTCGCAAAATTTGATGATGGTTTCTTCCAAGGATTCCATATATTTGCTATGCTTGATTGCCTCGTCCTCTTTTTTGAGAGGGTACTCCTTGGTTAGATGTTCCCCTTTGAAACTTTCGTGAATGGCATCAACGTTGTCCAGGACATCGTTGATTCTTTCCCTAGTGGTTGTTTCATCATACCAGTTATGCGAATGGTCTGCCATGACTTGTATTGATTCTAGGGCTTGTGTTGGTGTCATCAGAGGAATGAACCCGTTAGAGTCGAGAATTTTGCGAGTGGAGATGTCTAATCCAGTATAGAAGATATGAACCTTCTGTTGACAGTTCAGATCGTGCAGCGGACATTGGTAAAGAAGATCATTGTATCTTTCCCAAGCATAATACAATGTTTCGTCCCTTTCTTGCTTGAAATTACGGATTTCTTCTAATTTCTTGGCAGTTATGAAAGGGTGACAATATCTCTAAATAAATTCTTTTTTAAGGAGATCCCATGTAGTGATTGACCCTGCTGGAAGCCTGTCTTTCCATCTCAAGGCTCGTCCCTTGAGTGTAATTGGAAAAACCCTAAGCATAATGGCATCGTGAGTGACGCCAAGGAAGTGGAAGAGATCCACAATCTCTAATACCGTACGCACATGTTCGTAAGCGTCTTCACCATCGGTGCCTACGAAAAGTTTGCATCTTAATTCCCTCATAAAATTTGCATTTATCTCAAATTCAACGTCATCGCCAATCTTGGGGTTCACTATGCCTGGTTTAATGTCATCTGGAAATAAAGCTATGTAATGCTCCATGGTGAACGCGCTGATGTCTACATCATTTTCCATATCTGAAAACTTACAAGAAAAACTAGCATAATATATTTACAAAAATAAATATATACAGAAATTTAAATTATTACTAATTTTTAGCTCCCCAGCAGCGGCGCCAAAAACTTGATGCGTATTTTATTTTAAAATATATTTTTATCAAGTTTTAAATTTATAAAACTCGATCTACCTAACGACGCACTAACGAGCAGAGAACCCGATCGTGGGTAGTATAGGATGGTAAATCCAAGGTCGTCCTAAGAGCTAAGGTGTAATTAGTTTTAATTTGAAATGTCACGTTTTGAAAATGGTTTTTGATTTTAATTGAAAGATATAGAAAAACAATAAAATAAATAACTGAAATTACAAGGATAGGAGATATCAAGAGAGAAAACGTTCTAACCTAGTTACTTCATTACTGTTGTTATGAAGAAAATTTCCTGTGTAATGTCAAACTATGGTTTCATTACTGGTTTCTAAGGTCGATAGACTTGAATGTGCATATACAGTCTATCCTATACTCCCTGTGATTCCGAATCAGTCCCGAATCATCTGGGAGGTAGGTTATCCAGGTTGCAGTGATTAATCCTAACTATTCCCAAAACATATCTAATAACCTATAAAGATTATTAACCCCCTCTGAAAGAGTTCCTGTGCTTTTTAAGTATTGAGTGATAAGTACGGTGACCAGTCAGTTCCTACACCAGGTAAGGAGTTAGTGATCCTCCCTAGTACCCATTGGATCCTATCATGACAAGATAATCTATTAATAGGGCAAGCTAGGTCCAAACCACCCGTACTACCAAAACCCAGGGTTACACGATAGTCAAGGAATAACTAATAAAACCATAATTTAACAGTAAAAAATCATAACAAAAGTAAATTCATAACTAGGCCAACACTTTAAGTGCTTAGCCACTTATGGTAACGGTAACTGATATGTGTGAAAACACATATCTGTTTTATATCAAAAATGACCCTAAAAAGACAAAATTGTGCTTTAAATGCTTGAATATTGCTTGTTTTGTCTTTGTGATTGTGTAGGTACGGATAAAGCAAAAATCATAAGAAAACGGTCAAAACCGGGCAAACACGGACACGAGAACGGAAGAGCACGCAAAAAGGCCAAAAAGTCAGCAGTGGTCAACCCTCAGTCAACCCTTGGTCAAATTCACAACAAGACAAAACCCATCAAATTTCCAAATCAGCCTCAAGATAATCCAAATTGCAAAAATAGCCCTAAAAGCCTAACGGTGTTAACTTCTGATAAGTGTAAAATACACATATCCGTTAACACCAAAAATGACCCTAAATGTCCCAAAATAGACTAAAAATGGCAAAAATATACTTGTTTTTGTGTTTTGTGTGCGCAGGTACGGATATATCAGAAATCATAAGAAAACCGTCAAAAAACGGGCAAACACGGACACGAGAAACCTTCGTACTTGCTTAATTTAGTACGGTTATACCATTTTTGGTGTTACCCGTAACTTCTTCATAATTTACACTTTAATCCTTTTTCTTTGTTTCTTGACACTTTTCCGAGGCATTTTACCTTAAAACTACAAAATGATGAAATATCTTCGCTTTCCGATGCATTATGTGAAATATTTGCAGGTAAATAGGGGGTACTTTTGCCACCAAAAAGGTATTAAATATTTGATGTTATCAAATATCCCCCCACTTGACTTCTGCTTGCCCTCAAGTAGAACCTGTTAGAACATTTTATAAAAAGATTTCTCGAGAATACCTTTAAGAAATGAATTTAAAAAACACTTATGCTAGAAAACATCAATGCCGAACACTTCACGAAAAGGGGATACAAAGTCAATCAACTCTCTACTAGTCTAAGTGTTTCATTTTCGGGGTGATCGCTCAATTGCACAGTCATAGCATGTATTATATCATAAGCTTGGAAAGTACACAAATCTGCACCAGTTAGAATCAGGGTCTAAATAATTCTCAAAGGCAACAAGGGTAATATGGTTTTAAAGGGTGAGAAAGGGATATAGGATACATATTTAATGGTTGTTAATAAGAACACAAAACAAATAGTCTAAAATAATCTAAGGTTGTCATAACTAACTACTGTCCATCCATGGGTCCAAGAGTTTAAGTCCGAAAATATGATCTTTAATAATGGGCTACTAGCTCCATTCTTCATGAGTATTGGGATAACTTTGTATAATAATGGGCTACTAGCTCCATTCCTTATATTTACTGAGATGTCTTGGTGCAATAATGGGCTATTAGCTTCATTTTTAATTTTTTATTTACCATCTTTACAATTTTAGCACATGGGTGGCTTTTTGTTGCACCCTATTTTCTTCATTTTCATCATAATATGCAAATGTTACAGGAGTTTATATCTTTAATTATTGCCCCTGCAATATCTGATATTATACACACACCCCTCACTTGAGATGAACAATGTCGAAAGTGGTGATACACGGGGGTCTCTTTTAGATCATAACTGATTGGTCTTCTACGAAAGCATATAATTTTCGTTCTCATTCCCCCCGAACCATGGACTTAAGTAGTCAGAGATTTCAACACAAAGAAAATAAAGACTACAGGGTAGTCTATGGTGAAATGGTGTAACGAAACATATAGAGTAGGGTGAAAACATAGATTGGTTTAACAAGGGTGATCTAGGGGTATCTTGCACTAATAATGAGTGCAACAAAAGGGTTTATCACAGGAGGTCGACAAGTTAGTGTAACAAGTCGATAAATACACACATATAGTCTATTTGGGTGGTTTCCTAAGTGTTTCCTTCTTGAACTATCTATTCTTGCTAATCAATTAGGTCTTGAAATGATGTACAGGCCAAGTTCTAAAGTCTACAATACTACCGGCACACTTAATATTTTGGTGGATTTTTGAGTAATATGATGAAAATGAAATATTAGGCATAATTCTCACCAAATATAATAAAGGGTAATCTGCATTCGGCAAAGATTAATTCTAGTTATTTAAGAAAATGTTGTCAAAAATATTAAAATTAGCATAATTTTTAAAGAAAACTAGAAAAATCGAAGGCAAAACATACGTCAAGTATTAATTTTACTCCCATCCCCCCACTTGATTTGTAACAAATGTCCCTATAGCGGTACAATTAAGTAAATGAAATAAAAAGGAAATAGTAGAATTAAGACAAAAACTCCCTGAGCCTTGCATCGAGATTTGAAAATTTGGCAGAAATCTTTAGATTCTTTCCGTCTTCTCGGCAAGCTTTTTATCCCGCATGACTCACAAAACAAACCAAAGCATAAATAGTTCTACAAGAATTATGGAAGTGTAGCAGGAAATATAAACCTTAACTCACATTCGTAGGAATCAATGAAACTTATTATCATATGAAACAAGCCTTTTAAAAACCCACTTGGTGGCCCAAGATGTGACAGAGAAAAGTCCTCGTGGGTGGCTTCCAGAGAACATACCCGCAAAGTCCAACTTACAACTTCAATGTTTAGACATGTTTAAAACTTAAATTTTTAGAATTTCAGAAGGAGGTTACGGCGTAACTCCGGTGGTTACGTCGTAATCAAGCGGTAAAATTTTAAGTTTTAAGGTGTTACGGCGTAACCAAGAAGTGGGTTACGTCGTAACTGTAGTGGTGTATGGCGTAACTAAAGTTGTATACCCGTAACTTGCAGTAGATTCATGCAAGATACCACATGATAATAAGACTAGCCGATCACGATAATAGCCTCTTAGCTTCTGGATTCTGCATAAACAAAGAAAGAAAACATGTAAACAACTAACTTGCAAAAAGTTAAATTATCATTAAATAAAGGACGGTTGTCTCCCGACAAGTAACTTTGTATTATGTTAACTAGTCTTTAAGTTAATGGGGACTTTATGACAAATTTACGTTTTAACAAAGTATATTGTCTCGTTAATCTCATCTATCTCGTGTCCACAATACTTCTTTAACCTGTATCCATTTACCTTAAACCGAACTCCGTTTTTACCTAACACTTCGACTGTATTTCCATACGGATAAACCTTGCTTACTGTATATGGTCCATACCATCTGGTTCTAAGTTTCCCTGGAAAAAGTTTTAATTTTGAAATGAAGACTAATACCAATTTCCCCTTCTTACAACCCTTAAGCGGATATTATCCCACTTCAATAGATCGAAATTCTCTTAAGCTTGTTTAAGTATTAGTTTATATTAGATAAATCTAACACAACTATAGTAGAAACTTTGTTTGAATGTATTAAAGATTATGTAGAATCTAATCTATATATTAATATTAAAGAAGAATAATGTAACACCCCCATATTTTGGTCGCATCGGATAAGGGTCCGGGGCTTGTTACTTCTTAGATCAAATAACACAAGATATATATAGAACTACCAAAAAATGCTTTATAAAACCGATAGGATTGATTTAAGAAATCTTTGATAACAAAAAGCCGGAAGCTTAATGTCCCTTATTAAAATTATTACAAAGATACTGGTATACAACACATGAGTTTCTCAAAACATAATACAACCAATCTTTAGCATTACATCCCCAAAACAAAATCACCACTGTAACCATCGCACCTTATTCTTTACAGATCACCTGAAAAACATTGCTTTAAAAACTTCAGACAATAAAGTTTGGTGAATTCATAGGTTTGATAAATCATAATAAGCAGGACCGCAAGACTTTCCCCGTGATAATGCAAACACATGCAGAACACACAAAACCAGATTACATTTTCCAAAGCTCATGACACTGAAGCTCGACGAACTTTCTTAGCTATAATCATATATATTGCAATTTCTTGCCCGATTATGTTCAACCCAACAACATCCCCAAATTCGACATGCTAAACGTTCGTTATCCCGTTATAGCTAGTCACCCGAACGAGGAGTCATATCCCAATAAGATTATTCATAACATTCGCGTCACATAAATGTAATTTAACCAACTACATCTATGCAATGACAGTTCATGAAAAAGGTGCCTCAACTTGGTGCTATCGCTACTTAGGCAAACATTAAATGAATAAAAATATTATACTGTAGTAAAATATACAAGTTTGTAAACGAGCATGTATTCCCCTCGCGGGTTTATAAAACATTGAAAAGATTGAAATGCGAGACTATGAACTCACCTTGAGTGAGCAAATGCCAAGTGTATCACAAATAATGCGTCACGCAAATCGTCGAATGCAACCTATTTAATTTAAGGTCGTATAAGTACTAATCACATTGAGTAATCTCTACCATGCATAAGTCTATTTAGCTAATCACCATCTAATTGTTTGAGTGAAAACATATTTATAATTGTAAAACATTTATAAATATCTGAATAATGTAATTATAGTTATTCCTGGTAGGGTATTAGTTACTCCTGGTAGTGTTGTAGTTACTCCTGGTAGTTATAGTTATTACTACTGGTAGTATATTAGTTACTCCTGGTAGTGTTATAGTTTATTTTCTAAGTCTGACCCGACTATAATGACCCACTAAATCACATTTTCATGACTCGGGTTCTAAAGAGAATTTATGCGAAACGATATTTTGAACAACTTTCCAGTTCTGTCCGAGACCCGAAACTCGACCGAAATGGGCGAAAAAGCACTCGCATCAGATCTGATGCAGTGTATTAATTACCAAAAAGCCAGATTTTGCCCCCGCCTTACGACCCGTTATCACTCGCTTTTAGACTTAAAGAACCTCGCGGGGAAGTAAAACGACCTTCCGAACGACTTTCATGTTTCGGCCGAAGGCCGAAACGGACTCGAAAGTGCCGCAAATACCATCTTAAAATCCTGGATTTTTATGCCACCATAACTTAACAAATGCTGGCTATACAAAAAATGGATTTATACCTCGAATATATAACATCGTTTTCGCTCTAACTTTTCGTTATAAATCCGTATTGACATTTTTCATACCTTTTCGGAATCGTCAGTGAATCATACTACTTATAAAAACAAAAATATTGTGTTATTATACGGAATTTTTGACATAATCTTTAGTGACCTTTGCAATCCATTTTAACCTTAACTTTTATTACTTTACTACTTTTGTAGTAAATCATTTTTACAACCTAGCTTAATATGTTACAATACTTTCTCATCCCTTTTAACATGATATTAACAATATATCGACATATATAATAGTGTGCAATAATGATCATACAAGTAAAAACTCATTACAATGTTAAAAATACTACATGGTATTCAAGCTACATATAACTAACATATGCAGAAATGACTATGAATAGAACACAAAAAGGGTTCTAGATGACCTTATGGTGTATGATAATGATGATCAACGTAATCTAAACCCTTGTTTAGATAAAAATCCAAAGCTTGCACCAATGAAAACCCTTGTTTTCTTAATAAAACCCTAGCTTCCTTTTTACTTGATTAATACTTGAAAATGCTTAGCCAATGATTGGAAATACCTTAGAATATCTTAGGATGGTGAAAGTAGTATAAGTGTGTATGGGTTGTAGAAAAATTGCTATGGATTATCCAAAAGGGGTGTTTCTTGCCGTGGCCTAAAGGAGAGCCAAAGGGAGGAATTTTGTGATTTTAGCTAAGTGTTTTGAGTTCTATGTGTTATCTCTTGCATGATAACCTGTATTATACGGTTACTAGGTGGTGCATATGGTGTCAATAGTAGTCCCAGACAAGGTTAATGGTCTTAAGGAAGACTTGGTCATTAGGTCTTTGGTCCAAGGAAACAGGTAAGGTGTGATTAATGGCTATAGGATGTATAAAAGACTACTTGAAAGATTTTTTATTTCACATTTTATTCTTGGTATACATTGCTACAAATTCGCCATATCTATAGATACATATGAAAATTTTTATTAACTTTTAGGTATTTGGTATATAATGGTGGGTATTTGTATGCAAGCGTAGAATGTATTTTTATTGTGGTTCCAGGGTATGCCAAAACTAACTTTACGCAAAACGTACTAATATTGACGTAAACCATTTATGTAACCAGATAAAAATAAATAACAAAAAAAAAAAATTAATTATTACCTTTCGTAAAAAAATTATAAACGCTTTCCTTTATGAAAACCTTAATTTGTTTGGTTGTCCCGTTTACAGTTTATGTAAAAAAAAAAAATATGAAAGATGACGAAAAAATGACTTCATAAAAAGACCTGAAACCACGAATTGATACAGTGGTTGACTGTTAAATGAGCGAGATGGATTGTTATAATCTAACATATTCCTTTCTAATCTACTAAAAAAAAATAACGAAAGATGCAATGATAATAAACAATAAGAGAATATTCCAGATCCTGCTTAATTGCGATATCAATCTGAATAAACAAAACACTACCCTGAGAACTCATTTTAAACCGCGTTCGAGAGTCACTATCAAACAAACAACCCGAAATCACGAGTAATTAAATCATTTTATATCTAGATCTATATCTATACTACAATTATAAAGCTTTGGACACTTCCTAAAATTAGAAAGTCTAAAATTTCAGACTTTTATTCATTTCTTTTTATAGAAATGTTCCCTTTTTTAAACAACAAACTATCATCATCATATTATTACCAACTTGTTTTGTAATAACTTTTTGTTATGTGCAATCTTGACCATCAATTTTATTTTAGAAAAACACATCTTAAAGTTAATTAAAAAATCATCTTTATTTTTTTAAATTGAAATATCTTTTTATCTATTTATTTTTTTATAATTTAGTTTCACCATATTTTCTAAAATTTTGTGCTCTTTAAATCAACATCTATTTTCATATATTTTTATTAATTTTTAGTTTTTTTTAATTTATAATGCTCTCGAAATCGCTGCTTTGCGGGGGTAACATGCTAGTCTAACTAAACCTGGGAACTCTTTCAACAATTCGAATCGCAACAACAAAGTGAATCTGGAAATATACTCGCAAATCAAACCCAATCGTTACAAATTAAACCCCATCTACGACACAAATTCAGAGTGAAACGTACATAAGACGAAATATATAAATGGCGAATCGCATAAAAAGGTACCCATCTTAGGCTCAATGTCAATTATAGGTACTCATCTTCTTTTTTCTCAATTTAAAAGGTACGATCTTGTTTTGTTGCAACGTTAGCAATTTAAAAGGTTTTTTCCAGGTTACATTTCCTAACTATCTTGTTTTTATATTTGCATCATTAGTCCTTCATATACCTCATTTGGTTGCTAGAATCTGACCCGTTCCAAACCGACAATTTATATAACTTTTTCAACACTACTCGGGTTTCTAATAGATTTTATGCGAAACGACGTTTCCGGACAACTTTTAGTGTTAACCGAGACCTGATTCTCAACAAAATGACCAAAATACCCCTTACGGATTCTGCTAGAACTTTAGTTATATTTTTAATAAAACGCAATAAATTTGACTTTCAGTTATTGACCCCGCTATCATGCAAAAAAACAAAAAAGAAAAAAATTTTTTAAAACTAACAAATAAACCCTCGCGGCAAAGTAAAAAGTCATTTCCGAACGAACTTTCATGTTTCGCCGGAAGGCTATAACGGACTCGACAGTGCTCAAATCGGACGTTTTCAAAAGTTGCCTAGCTTATTACATTTTTATAACACATAATTTTATATACACGATATACCCTACATGATTTTATCCACCACTGGTTTAACACACATTTTTATATAAGACACGTTTTATACACAAACATTTTGATAACAAATATTTTTATACACGTTTTTACACAAACACATTTATCTCCACGTTTTAAAAAAAGATGTACATAAAAAATTTGTCTGTAAAAACGTGTAATAAAAATGTATTATAACAACGAGGTGATAAAAGCATGTAGAAAAACGTGTATAGAAATGTGTGTATAAAAACGTGTGTATAAAAATGTGTATAAAAATATTTGTATAAAAATATAATTATAGAAACGTGTATATAAAAATGGTTGTATAATAAACCGTGGACAAAATCATAGTAGAAAACGTGTATAAAAATAAGAGTATAAAAAAGTAATATAGCTTGCAGATTTTAAAACGACCGCGATTTGAGCACTGTCGAGTCCGTTATAGTCTTCCGGCGAAACATGAAAGTTGTTCGGAATGACATTTTACTTTGCCGCGAGGATTGTTAGTTTTAAAATCGCATGATAGCGGGTCAAAACCGAAAGTCAAATTTCTGCGTTTTGTTAAAAATATAATAAGTTCTAGCAGAATCCTGTAAGGGCATTTTGGTTATTTTTTGTTGAGATTCAGGTCTCAGTTAAAACTAAAAAGTTGTCCGGAACGTCGTTTCGCATAAAATCTCTTTAGAACCCGAGTCGTGAAAATGTTATATAGAGGGTCGTTTTGGATGGGTCAGATCTAGAAAATAAATATAGTATATAAAAAGTCAACATAAAACGTGCATAAAAATGTGTGTATAAAAAAGCATGTAGAAAAACGTGTGTATAAAAACGTGTGTATAAAATGTGCATAAAAATGTATGTATAAAAACATGTATAAAACTATGTATCAAAACGTGTAAAAAATGTGTGTATAAAAACGTGTAAAAAATTTGTGTATAAAACGTGTATAAGTTTTAAAAATAAGTAGAAAATATTTTTTTAATAAAATCATATAAAGGACTAACGATACAATAATAAAATAACAATTGTTAGAAATGTAACCGAAAAACCTGTTAATTGCTTAACGTTGCAACAAAAACAAAGATCGATACCTTAAATTGAGAAAAAAAAGATAAGTACATATAATTGTTACATTTAAATAAATATTAATGGAAAATTAATATACTGTTACATTTATTGATTCAACACCATTTTGTTCCATTATGACGACATAAAGAATGTGACTCGATTCCCTGTTCATATGCACATCATCACACAAAGTGATGTGCACATCACAAAATCATATCTGTAATGCATATGGTATAATACCCCACATATGCATTTTTGTGGTGTGCACATTAGTTTATGTGGTGTGCATATCAACTCTCTTGATAATATGACAAAGCCAAGTTTGACCCATATTTGATTTCATTGACATGCATATATTACTTATCAATACAAATAACTTATTAAATCAACACAATACATGGCTGGGGATTGGGCCAAATGGAAGGAATTCGGTGGACACGAAATAGGTGGGATTTATGAGTATGTTGTAATCACTTGAACATGACGATTAGTTTGTAAGAAGCGAAATATTAAACCAATCTGCAAATAAATAATGAAAGTATATGATCTAGTAGATTAAGAGTGTGTTTGTTTCATTAAAATGTTTTGGGTCTGAATCTAACTACCGCATCTTACTAATAAGAGGTGGTCATAAAGTTTGAATGTGAATGAAATAATGTTGTTTGGTTTTTATAATTGTTTGAATGGTTTTAGATATCCGTTTTATAATGTATATATTAGGTGTTGATCGGTTCGGTTATTCGGTTAAAAATTTTTTTGGATCAACCCAAAACCGAACCGAAGACCGAATTTGAATTAGGTTCAGTCTCCGGGTTGAACCAAATAATCCGAATTACGCAATTTATTTAAAAAAAATAATTATATAGATATTTATCAAAAAGAAAATTAAAAGAAAATTATTTCAAGCATTAAAATTAATTTTTATATTAGGATAGAATTTTGATGATATTTATATATATATATATAGAGAGAGAGATGGTGGTTAACGTAAGATACTGTATTAAAGTAAGAAGTGTAGGAAGTCACTTGAGAATGACATGTGTCAGTTAATTGCAGAAATTATGAAATGGCATTTAATTAAATACATTATACTATGAGATCATTTTCGTCAAAACGCTTTCTAGTTGAAAAATTTGTGTTAGCTATCTTTAACTTTATTTGGATCTTTATTTTAGCCAAAAAGACTATGGACTTTTCTTTTATAGTTCTTAGTACATGTTTTAATAACAAGCGTAGTTGCTCGCGCGTTGCTGCGGGGCGGTGTTTATTTTATCATAGATTTTTATGAGATTTGGGTAAATATGTTGTACGATCTGATTGATTAAAAAAAGTCAAAATTAAATCTAATTGGTCAAAATTAAAAAAATTGTGAAGAAAAAAAATACATAAAAATATATGTGTCAAATGTGTGAAAACAAAAACTTATAAAAAGAGGTAGTAATTAATAAAACTTTAGTGGTTGACTTTTAGATAAATTATACTCTGTATAGAGTTACGTGTAAATTTATAAGTTTAACTTCAAAAAATAAACAAATGAACCCTTAGTCTTTATACCCCTAAACTTTATATTTTAAAAATACGATATATTTGTCGTTTTAAAAATATAACATATATATGTACAAGATTATTTATATCAAAACGAAAGCACCAATTATTGTACGTGTATGTAAATGAATACACGATGTTGTACGTATACGAACAACTCATGTTTTTCCTCTTTATGAGTTTAAGTAAGAATATCCGGAAAAAAATTATTTTTACTATATGCGTTCAACAAGGACTCATTGATATTTCATTTAATAAATTTAATGCCATGCACACGTGTTAGAATATTAAACTATGGCTAAATTATACTCACCATTAAAATATGAAATATCAAATTGTAAGCACAAATGACTGTTGAAAAGAAAACAAATAGAACGTGATTGTAAATTATGACAGACAACTAATTGTAGTTTTTTATTTAAAGTTTATATACTTGAATTCTGAAAACATTTTAAAAAAACTTTATATTTTAACTTCATCAACGTTCATCATGTATTATTAAACTTGCATATTGAGTACAAGATGATATCATATACGGGTTTGAATATTAAATACACCTAAATTATTATTAACATGAATATAAATATCAAATGTAAGCACAAATTACTATGATATGAAAACAAATATACGCGATTGTACTTATAACAATGACATATTTAATTTTTATTTAAAGTTTATATAATGATATCTGAAAAAACATTTTTAAAAAACTTTATACTTTCACTTCATCAATTGTTTATTAAATTCACATATTGAGTAAAATATGATATTTATAGTTAAAATTAAACAAAATAAATCTCAACATGCACGTCACTTAAATAAAGTTAAATCTTTTATTCAATAAAAAGCTTTTACAAAATATAAATTGATATTTGTACATTATTTTTTAATTCTAGTTTAATTTTTATTACCTATAAACTAAATTTTAAACATGACAAATTTTGTATATTTCGTAACAAACTAAAATTTTAAAATATATTTGATTCATGTGTAAACTCTGTGCGTGCACGAGATTTATAACTCGTATGTCTAACATAAAAATTTTGAGTTTTCATAAATTCTAATAGATTAGATCGAATCTCATCACCCGCATTCCTTTTATTTTCTTATAAGTTTATAAATTTGACGTGAATTTCTTTTTTTTTGAACGGCAAAAATTTATTAAACTAGCAAGGAGCTAAAAAACAATTTTGACGTGAATTTCTGAACTTTAATTTTGTTGTTTTTCAAAAGAAAAGACTATTTGTTAACTTAATTATTTAAACACATTATAATTTTGGAACTAATACCTTAAATAATAGTAATACACACAGTAGATAAAAACCTAAAACGTAGTAAATGCTTGTACAATGTCTCGGTACAAGATCGACAACTAGATTGCATGAGCACCATAATATTCATCAAAACAAAATGAAGGAACTATATATAAAATGGTACGTATAGGATTTTAATGTCGTGTCAATCCTATTGAAAGTCCAAATTTATAGGATTAATCTTGTTAAAGTTTTTGGACTAGGAAAAAAAAGGTACTCTTTTCCTCTTTTCGTTGGATATTTAGGTTGAACAAAGTGGTTATCTTAATTTTCTCTAACCTCTTATTTCCCTTCTTAACTAGTGTAATACCCGTGCGTTGCACGGGTCACGCGTAAAAAATGAACCATTTTTTTACGACCACCCTAATCAAAATCTTTTAAACAACAAACATTATCTATTAAAAGAAATATAAAAAAGCATCATAATTTAACAAAGTAAGCATATAAGTCGAATTTAAAGTAAAACATGCATGATTGAAGTTCAAAGTAGCCAGTCTAAGTCAATTACATTAATCAAAGTAAACATGAAGTTTAATAATGAAAACAAATATCTAAAGATGCATATTAAAGACTAAAAGTAATCAACTCAAGCATCATAACATCGAACCTGCGTGCAACTTGATACCACTCACCACATCCCCATCAACCGCTTCCAACAAAAACAAATATGTTTTATATGTTGTCCTACAATATCCTTATTCATAAGACTCCATTTGCGGACCCTAAGTGCAATACTCGTGCGTTGCTCGAGTTCTTTGTTTTAAAAGGAAAAAAAGTATAGTTGCCCACTCTTTTGGTTTCTATTTAATTGTTACACGAATAAAATAACACAAAACTTAAGAAAATTACAATATAAATTAATTTGAAATTGACAAGATACATTTTTATATTTTAACTAAAAGATATGCAATTATAATTTTACTTAGGATAAAAAATTTAATTAATTATCTTTATAAGATTGCATACATTCAACATTGAGAACTTTAGGTTTTTTTTTTCTATGTTAAACATATTTTTTACACAAAAGCATCTCTCGTTATAAAAAATTATGATATAGTAACTCATTCACAAAGTGTAGTACACAACACTCTTTTGTAACATATTCGAAATTAAATTATTTCAAAATTATTTGTTTATATAGGTTATGTTGATTTTGAAAAGTAGATATGTAATTTTCTATAAAAGATTTTTCTATAATTTACAAAGGACCCTTTATAGATAAAATTGTCTCGCGAAACACTCACTATTGGTATAGATTTATAAAAGAGTCATAACATAATCACTAAACTTTATGAAATGACATTTTCGTAATTTATTCCTTTTATTATCAAATATTTACATGTTATTGGTGGTTTTTGTCTTTTAACAGTTGATATATGCTTTAAGACTCGAAATAAAAGACTTAATAGTTTCATAAGTTAAACCTGTTTACCTTATTTATAAGAAAATTAAAAATAAAACATTTAATTTTTTTTTAAAGCACGTAAATATGTTATATGAAGTGTTGAAAAACTCATAGTTATACGCAAATTTATCATTTCTATTCCTTTCTAAAATTTATAAAAAAATTTGAATACGTACCCAAATAAATCAAATTTTTCATAATTTCTTATGCAAAAAAGAAATACAAACTGAATAAAAACCATATCACAATGAACTTGAAGTTTGAAAGCAAAAATATGTACTAAAGACAACATTCATAATTAGGCGTATACATAACAAAATGTCCGATAGTTTTGTAAATTATTCTACAATATATAACGTAAGGATGATGAAAGAGGTTTTAGAATAGCCAAGAAATTCGATTAGCAGTTGTTTTAGTATCATCATCCTTAATAAATAAACCCCTCATATACCACATTTTCCTTCTGAAATAAATTAGTCCAAAGTCAAATACCATTTAAACGTATTAGATTAAAGTTTAGGTTGATCTGACGGTTAATACATAATGCAATGTCATCATTTTTTCTCTCTGCTCCGTCGGCAATAGAAAAGAGAATTTTCTCTAACCTCTTATTTCCCTTCACTCATTCTCACCTTTCAACTATTTTGGTCACCACTCACTCATCTTTGATACTCATTTTTTATTTAAACAAGGTTCGTAACCCGCGCGTTGCCTCGGAGTGCGCGAGATTATTTTTGCAACGGACCGATAACGCTAAGTATTACTCCATCCGTCCCATTTTTATTGTCCACGTTTCCTTTTTGGGATGTCCCAATTTAATTGTCCACTACTAAAAATAGATAGAGAAGTTTGATCAAGTTTACCATATTACTCTTGTTTGAAATTATTATTACAAACTTTAAAGAATACTTTAATTAATTAGTTAAGGGTAAAACTGTTATTATGTCAAAATGTATAAAGCTAAAGCAGTATAAATTGCATTTATCGTTAAACTTTGTGTTTTTTTGTCGGGAGTCAATAATTTTGGGACGGAGGGAGTATTTGTCAGTCATTGGGACTCACCGTGCAACGAAGCGATAACCTTAAAGAACTCTTCCGTAAATATTTTAAATAATAAATTTAAACTTCAACATTTTTTATAAAATCGTAGGCATGTCAGATGCATTGCAATATTGGGTTCGTTTTGTTCGCAATTCGACGATTTTTTCAGTGACATTTTTTTCCGACTGAATCGATAGATATACGCTCCATATTTAATAAATAAAGTTTGTTATATAAAAAGATCGTAAATAGTTTAAAGTTCAAGGTCGATTTTGTAACGTTTAGCATAGGGTGCATTTTGGATTTTTTTTAAATCTTTTTTTTACATTGTTAGTCGTGAAATTTATTTTATTTTATTCCAACATTGCCAATATTTTTTATAAATTCGTACGATCATGTTGATGCAATTGCAATATTGGTCTCGTTTTAGTTAGCAATTCGACGATCTTTTCATGTGTGGGCAGTGACATTTTTTTTCGAATGAATCGATAGCTATGCGCTCTCTATTTGATAAATAAAGTTTGTTATATAAAAAAGTCGTAAATAGTTTAAGGTTCAAGGTAGGTTTTGTAACGTTTAGCACACTTTAAGGTGCGTTTTGAATATTTTTTTTGAATATTTTATTACATTGATAGTCGTGAAATTTATTTTATTTTATTCCAACACTGCCCAAGCATTTATTCTGTTTCATATGTACTTATAATACTTTTACTCGTAAATTAAAAACGTAAATATACAACATAAACTACAAAAATTTAATATAACACTAAAACGTACGAATACAGAACTTTTATTCATAAATTAAAAACTTTTAGTTATAAAAACTTAAATGTACGAAATTAAAAACAATACATAGATTCAAAAAAACTTAAACTAATATTCCAAATTCCACTTCTCCTTGATCCCCGCCCTTATTCCAAATTCCACTTCTCCTTGATCCCGGCCCTCGTTTCTTCCATCTGCATGCGTGCAGCCCCAGTCAAGTGATCATATAGTTGCATATAGAACATTATGTCTTTTTGACGTTGTTGATATTCCTGCATTGCCAATTCTCGTTCACGACCTTTCTCTTTTTGATCTCCAAAAAGGCTAAGCGTTCTTCTTTCTTTACTTCGATGGCACGTTCGTTGTGCATTGCCAACTCGGAAACCATCAATCTAGCCGATGCTCCGTCATTCATACTTGAAGACGATCACGATGATCTCGACCCTTTCTTCTTCAAACCTTTCGCTTTGTCCCTTCTCATTGGTCGTCGAAGTTCATGCACCTCATCTGCGTCATCGTCGCCAACATTCACATTCATATTAATACTTGCATCTCCAAACACTGTGATAACGAACTAGACCATATGTTTGTATCTCTTGCTAGGTTGTTGAATGCACAAAATTTGAAACTTCGAGTATCCATCCATTTTCTCAGACATTATCTTAAAACCTCCCAGACAAATGATGAAGTGAAAACAGGATTCGTGTTCATCTTCATAGTCAAAAGTGGTCATTACGTCGTAATCTTACGTCTCCGGCTCACTTGCTTGCGCCCTACGCATGACGTTATATTAACCTCCACAAAACCGTGCCACGTTCGAGTGCCCCACCAACTTCATTTTTTGTATCACCATATCGTACTTCGACGACCTGGGTGCCTTGATGTTTGGTGTTCTCACAATACCGAAACACGATCCAGTCTTAAATTCCAACACCCACATCGCGTTACCACAACGCTATTTTCGAAAACGTGAACTCAACCTTTTAACAAACGAAATATCTTCCCTCAATTGTCCATGCAGATGGACCGTGGTGCCATTCAAGTTTTGAGACTTAATCTTTTTGGCGTCCTCCAGTTCCGGCTTCGCGACATTCGTGGAAGGGGTGTGACTTCACTAGGATAGTCCTCACGAGCGGTGTGTTGAAAAGAGTCCGAATATTGAGGTTCTTTACATATCTTCAGTTGGAAATGAATGAATGAGAGACATGAGTTGTTATGTATGTGGTTTGTATAACGAACCACCCATATTGGGATTGTGAGATATAAGTTGAGGTTATCGAATGGGAACGCGTTTGGTTGTGAGGAGAATTAGCTAAATGCGTTTGTTTGTGAGTATTAGCTAAACGCGTATGGGTTTTGGTATGGTTCCGGTGCCGGTGTCAGGTTTTGGTATGGTTCGTTTGGGTAAGGTTGGTTAAAATGGTATGAGTGTGGCCGTAAGTTCATTTATTGGTTCGGATGATGGGTTTCCGAGAGCAAACGTGTCGTCAGGTGTCGGGGGAGTGCTTCGGGTAGTTTTTCGTTGTTGACGCTTGGTGTTTCGGGGAGTGTTTTGTTGAGACATTTTTGTAACTAAAATTGAGAAGTAAACTTTGGAGAGTATGTTTATAAAATGGGTGAGTTGTGTTTAAAAAATGATGAAATTGTGGGTATTTATAAGTAAAAAAAACGGTAGTATTATTTTTTTTATACAATGCAACGGCTGAAAATAAAAGGGCTCACAAAATTTAAACACTCACACATGATGAGTGGTTCACTGTTTTGGTCTTTTTTTCAACTCTCACGCGTGAGTGAGGTGTGTCGTGTGAGCGGCTCACTCACCGAACGAGTTCACCACCACTCTGGATACTCTTAGGAGTGAAATTCAGCAACTTGATTGTACTTTGTTATGACTTTGATAATATATCTCTCCGGTCTCCAATACATGACAAGAAAATGTACAAATATAATAATGTTATCCATTTAGCCAAATTTGGTGGCGAAGTGAATGATATCAGCTACGGGTTGAGTCATCAACTCATCATCCAACATGAGTACATGTCCGAGAGGAGGGTTGGAACTCACTCAAGTTGAAAGTTTAGCAAATTGATTAACCCGTTGTGCTTACTCAGTCTCCTAGTACATGGTCTTGAACATTGAACAATTACTGTGGTTAAACCGTGGCTTCGTCAAGAAACATGATAGATTCGCGATTAGCTTCCCGAAAGTATGATCTAAAGACTAGGAGAGAATCGATAAGTTCCGGCAACAAAGTGAACACCTTCGCTTGTGAAGGTAAGACAACGATCCTTACCTACTAAGATTTAACCAATTCCATACTGATGGAGATAAGATAATGCGTCACTATCAGTGTGAATTTGTGATGTCGGGATTGAAACCAATGAACATTTGTTCTTCGCTTGTAACACGGCAAATAAAAAAACAAAAAAAAAAAAAGATAAAAAAAAAAAAAAAAAAATTAAAATAAAATAAAAAAAAAAAAAAAAAAAAAAAAAAAATAAAAAAGAAAGATTTTTTAAATTAATAAATCGGTGTGGGACCGTGCCATATATGGATATTAACTCTTACGGAGAATGGAGGTCTTGGATCGATAATGTAAAACTGCCCGAATAAGAATAAAAGCATGTTCCAAGTTATTTATATTGTGATGTGGTTGCTTCTCTATGGAATTTTCGAAATAAGAAGAAGAACGAAGGCCAACCCAATCTAAGTATACGTTTTTGATGAGATTATTATTTAGTTCTTATTAAGTTCAGGTATAGATGCAAGACATGGTTTAGCTGGGACGATTGTAAAAAAAACCCTCTTCTTATTTCTTGTAATTTCTTAGGCAATCTTGCTAGTTTTTTTTTAATAAAAGTCGCCGTTCAAAAAAAAAAATTATTAATTTGTTATTCACCTTTTTTGTTTAAAACAAGCGTAGTTGCTCGCGCGTTGCTGCGGGGGTGTTTATTTTATCATAGACTTTATGAGATTTGGGTAAATATGTGTTGTTTATGGCAAGACTGCCCGCGCTTTGAAACCTAGCGTTAATTTTTTTTTCTTTTTTGTATTTTGTGCGACTTTTTTTTCCTGTCTTATGTTTAACAGTTTTTTTTATATGGGCTTATGTGTTGAGCGTCATGTCGTGGGTATTTTTTGATCTGAATAAATCAATAATTTTGTAATTTTTTTTCTTATTTTGTGCTGAGCAATTTTTTATTTTATTTTTTATTTTGTGCTATAGTTTCTTTTTTTTATATGGGCTTATGTGTTTGGTCTCATGTGTTTAGTCTCATGTCGTGGATATTTTTTGATATGAATAAATAAGTACTTTTGTAATTTTGTTTCCTATTTTGTGCCGAGCAATTTTTTTTCAAGTTGCCTAGTTAAAGAAAAAGAAAAAAAAAAGTCAAATGGGCTGGCCCAAAGTGAGAGCCCAATGGGCCGGTACTATAGCAACTGCGTAAAAAAAAGTCAAATGGGCCGGCCCAAAGTGGGAGCCCAATGGGCCGGTACTGTAGCAACTACGTCAAAACGACGTAGTTTTATTCCAAATATAGTATATATCAAGCATGATTACCCGCGCGTTGCTGCGGGTCGTTAATTTTTTTCGCGTAGGTGCGAGGCATTATTATTTTTTATTTTTTTTATTTTGTGTGGTTTTATTTTTTCGTCCTCATGTTTAATAGTTTGTTTTTTTTCTTATATGGGCTTATGTGTGGGGCTTATGTTTAAATGTTTCTTTTTTTGGCTATACGGGTTTTTTTTAATATAATTTTATGGGAACGTGGCGTTTTTTTATTGTATTCTGTGTGGGTTTATTTTTTCGGTCTCATGTTTAATAGTTTGTTTTTTTATATATGGGCTTATGTGTTGGGTCTCATGTCGCGGGTATTTTTTTATCTTAATAAGTCAATATTTTTGTAATTTTTTTTTCCTATTTTGTGTCGAGCGGTTTTTTTTACATTGCCTACAAAAAAAAAAAAGCCAAATGGGTTGGCCCAAATTGGGAGCCCAAAGGGCCGAGCACTGTAGCGTGTGGAACAAAACTACGTCGTTTTATTCTACGCGAGGCATTATTTTTTTTATTTTGTGCGGTTTTATTTTTTCGGCCTCATGTTTAATAGTTTGTTTTTTTTTCTTATATGGGTTTATGTGTGGGGCTTATGTTTAAAGGTTTCTTTTTTTGGCTATACAGGTTTTTTTTTTAATATAATTTTATGGGAACATGGGTTTTTTTTAATATAATTTTATGGGAACATGGGCTTTAAATGAGAATCGCGCGTTACTGCAGGGCGTTTTTTAATTGTTTTGTGCGGGTTTATTTTTTTTTTTTTTCGTCTCATGTTTAATAGTGCTGGTTAATTTGCGTAAAATTTATTTTTAATCTTTTCTATGTTTTTATTTGTGCGGGGTTTAATTTTTTCGTATCATGTTTAAAGAGTTTGTTTTTTTATATGGGCTTATGTGTTGGGCCTATGTTGCGAGTATTTTTTTATCTGAATAAGTCAATATTTTTTTGTTTTTTTTTCTATTTTATGCCGAGCGGTTTTTTTACATTGCCTACAAAAAAAATTAATAAAAAAAATAAAATAAAAAAAATTGCCAAATGGGCCGGCCCAAATTGGGAGCCCATTGGGCCGGCACTGTAGCGACGCTGCCAAAACGGCAGCGTTTTATGCCAATCATAGTATATAGATATAATAATGCCTAACTATATTCTAGATCCAATTAGTAAGAGTACAAGTGGATCTCTTGTCTACTTAAGCCCATTAGTCACTAGTTTTACAATATAAAGTACTACAATGGGGTGAATCTGTTTA
Organism: Tanacetum coccineum; assembly: GCA_026074375.1. Taxonomy (NCBI): domain Eukaryota; kingdom Viridiplantae; phylum Streptophyta; class Magnoliopsida; order Asterales; family Asteraceae; genus Tanacetum; species Tanacetum coccineum. Next base: position 26,976 of record BQNB010046481.1, read on the forward strand.
CTAGGGCTTGTTAATGTCACATTGATATTGCAAGAACTACACCATTTGTACAAGTGATGGAATCGATTCGATCCCTAGGCAATGAATTCTCTAATTGAAAATCTTCGAATCTAACTTTGTAGCCGAATGTCAATTCTACATACGCGCAAAATTTTTTCATGATTCCTATCGGTGTCCCGGGCTTTTGTACTAATCAACCAAAAAAAGCAATAGCTAATGTTTCACTATGTTGAGACACCAACATTCTTTCAATTCATCGTCCATATCGTTAAAGTACTAGAGATGTATCAGGAAACATGACCGTAATTATAAAGTAGCCTATTAGTTTCTTCCAGACATAGCATAGATTTTGTCGCTCATGGGATGTGTTTTATCACTAGCAAGAAACTCGTGGACGATACCATTTACTTCAATTGAAGTACAACCCGGGATTTTCTTTGATCCTTCGTCTCTAAACTTTGTTCTTATTCTTGCAACATCATCCCATTTACCATTTGCAGCGTAAAGATTAGATAAAAGCGTGTGAGCTCCTGAGCTTTCAGGGTCCAATTCAAGAACTTTTTTAGCAAAATATTCACCAAGTTGAACATTTTTATAAGATATACAAGCTCCAAGAAGAGAACCCCAAATCGCACCATCTGGCTTCACTTCCATTTTCTTGATTATATCCATAGCTTCCTACAAACAAACCAGCTCGGGCCTAAAGATCAATCACACAATCCGTAATGGTGTTAGTTTGGGTGTGATTTGTATTCCTGGGATCATTGGTTAAATTATTTTTTACCGAGGTTGACTAGTCCGATTGGCTACAAGTGATAAAACACTACAAATGTTTTATCATCTGGTGGTGTCCTTCATGACAATATTCTTAAAGAGTTCAATCGCTTCGTCAGCCCCCGCCATGCATGCTAACCCTGAATCATCACGTTCCATGAAGCTAAATTTTTCGTTTTCACATTCTTGAATACTGTTTTTGCAGCTTCTATGTCTCCACATTTAGCATACATATCAATAAGACTGGTATAAAGAGACGTGTTAGACGAGTCACGAAAATTCTTGTTAATATAAGCATGGATCCATTTCCCGCTTTCAAGCGCACCCATGTGAGCACAGCTGGTATAACACTTAATAAGCGTGACTTATTAGGTTTGTAATCAGCATTCCTGCTTTGTTTAAACAGTCTAATGATTCTTTTAAGTGTATTGTGTTTACCCGCCCTTTATCATAACATTCCACCGTGAAAATTATTCCTATTACTTACTTCTTATCAAACAAGATTCTAGCTATATCCAACTCGCCTACATTTCGAGTAATATCAATCAAGACATTAACACCCGAACATTTGAGCTAAGTTGATTGTTCATATATATGTATGATTCGTTACCTGTTGTAATACAACCGATTTGTGTGGGCACAAGCAGATAAAACCGTCACCAACGTACTCTCATTCACCCTAACCTTCTCCCGTCCCATCTCTTCAAAAAACCCAATCGCCTCATCAAACCATCCCATCTTCACACACCCAGCTATAACTGCATTCCACGCTACCACATCTCTCACACCCATCTCCTCAAACAACCCACGCGCCTCATCCAACCTCCCTAATTCCAAATACCCACAAACCAAAACCGTAAAACAAACCACATTCCTCACAGACATTTCGTCAAACACCTTACGCGCATCCCCAATCGCCCCACTTTGAACGTAAAACTCGACCAAGGAGCTATTAACATACACATCAAACCCTAACCCCAATTTCAAAACCCACCCATGAATCACCTTCCCAATCTTAAACCCACCATGAACCATCCCACAGCTTTTCAAAACTGGCGGGAAAGTGTAGTTATTGGGGCCCACATTGCTTAAAACCATTTTTTCAAAGTACCCAATTGCTTGAAATGGGTGCGAATGGATCAAACAGCCTCTAATGATGGTGTTCCATATGATTGGGTCTTGTTTTTCGATAGTTTCGAAAAGCGAAAAGGCGTAATTGAGATTGACATTAGGGTTTAAGGCTAGGAAACTTAGGGTTTTGAATTGGCCAGTTTTGATTAATTGGGTGTGGATTTGTGGTGGGATAAGATAATTTGTCATTTTGTTTTTGGATAATATGGAGGGAAATGTCTTGTGTTTTATGTGATCTTAGCTCTTCGAGATCGACTCGTAAACTACCGACTTAAACGAGTCGAGTTGAGTCGAGCTTGATATGTCGATATTTCATCGAGTTTGACTTTTAGATGACGAGTCGAACTCTAGCTTGAAACCGAAAGCTCGGAGAGATTCTTCCCAATAAGGTGTCAATAGTTTTAGTGTTGCTGCCTATAAAAAATATATACATGGTATTCAAGACTCGAGATAACAAGCAATCTCACACGCCACACATCAATCCTAGTTCATAAGCCAAGAGTCTCAATAACTTTTTAACAGTCAGATGAGGTTAAAACCCTTCCCTAACAATGACAGAAAGTGAGGTTAAAATCAATAGAAGTTGATAAAATCATGATTAGAAAATCAATGTTTCTGCAGAGTTTGATGAAGCAGTTAGACTGCAATTAAAAATCACCTGAACCATATTAATCCCAATTCATAAGGTAGAGTCTCAATAACTTTTCTCAGGATTTCCCTAGAAGTGTTAATGACTCAAACGACTCATAAACTACTCAAGATCGACATAGTAAAAGCTAGAAACACGTGCAGCCTAAACAAACTAACTTGAGGCTCATTAAATCGAGCTAAAAACTGACCAAGTTCAATTTGCACTAAACATCCTCCTCACTTCAAAAATTCTTTTATTTTTACAAAAATACAATTCACAATCATGTCGATAGACCCAAAATCAACGAATGAACCCATTTTCACACGCACAAACACAAGCCGTTAAAACCCTTCACTAACAATGGCAAAAAGTGACATTGAAGATATTTGTTTTCAATATCAATAGAAGTTGATATACATATGTTTCTGCAGAATTTGATGAGTAGTTAAACGGCAATTAAAAATCACCCGAATCATATTAATTTCAACACTAAGACGCTTTCGTTTTTAACACTTACATGGTATTAAATAAGAATCAGTCAGTCAATCATGTTTAACGAAACGAACAATATAACATGTATCAAAACAACCAAGTTCGACATTTTTTGGCCAACAAAATAACAAATGTTTTGACTTGTCAGTCAATCGTCCACTCTACTCATTTTGCCACCAAGAATTGACCAAAACCAAGATTACAAAGCAATGAAAACAAACTCCTCAAGATCACAAATCTCATCAATCTTCTTCAAAGCCTTTTTGCTCGGTTTCTCATCAACTCCAATCACCATAACCGCTTCATTTGTTCGTTCGATCCTACCAAAGCTCATAGAGCTAATAATCACATTGTCATCATCCGATATGCTTGATACGCTTCTAATGATACTAGGTTGATCAGCTTGTGTACAAAGTATAATATTGTCTTCCAAACTCACAACCACATCCAAAGCACCTATTTTCGTCAATTGGAGGACCCCATCCTTGACCCTCCCTTCTACTTTAATTTCACCAGACTCGGACATTGCAACTGCAAGACATTAGCAATTTGGACTTTTAAAATTCCAAATGGCTTCTCAGATGCCCTGTCTAAAAGAACCCGTTCTTCGTTTACACGGATACTGGCGACCAAAGCATCGACTAATGGGGTATCCACATCATCTGTTTCTCTTAAGGATGTGTATGTTATCTTTACAGACCCTACACCACTTCCATCTGCTACTAATTGTATGGCTAACCTACGGAGTTTTTTAGCGAGTGTAAATATCTTTTAACATTAGGTTAGCCCCGCCGAAACGCGCAAGCAATATGCCGACTCGTTTAAGTGCAGATAATATTAACCAAAAAATAATATTTAAACCCAAAAAAAAGCGTAATTTAAGCCCAAAAAACATTCGGAATTTATTTTTCCAATGCGGCCCACTTTTTATTTTTTTACAATGAATTTGGCCCACTTTAAACCCTACCAAACATTTGTAGATATGTAAAACACTCGTATCAAACCCCTAATTCTGATTACAGATCTCCTTCACCAATCGTAAGTCCTTCATTTTCTCTTATTAATGGAAATCTTCTTTGCTTTAAGGTGTTGTTTGATCATATATATATTCAGTTGCTAGCTGATATTCTGAAACCCTAACAGTTGAAAATGAATGAATCAATGGAGACTGTGTTAGAGTGTGTTATACCTTATATACATGATCGTGATGACCTTAACTCTATCTCTTTACTTTCCCGTAAATTTTATGAACTTGATTCCTTAACTCGTAAGCATGTAACTATCCACGCCCATTACGCCCCAAACCCCTCTCGTGTAAGCCACAGATTCCCTTTTATCGAGTCCTTAACGCTCAAGGGATTTCGTCCTGATTTGGATTTTACACATATATCGGACATTGATAACACCCACTGGAGTGAAGTAATATCTGATGTAAGCCACAGCTTCCCTTTTATCGATCCCTTAGCGCTCAAGGTACTTCCTGATTGGGATTTTCCAAAAATATCAGACATTGACATCACCCCATGGATTGAAGAAATATCTGATAAGTTTGAGGGTTTGAAAGCGCTTCATATCCGTGGTATGGCTGTTTTTGATTCTCATCTCAAGCTTTTGGCTAAAACCCGAGGTAAAGATTTACGGAGTTTAAAGATTTATAAGTGTCAAGGGTTTTCCGAGAACGGATTAGTGCACATATCTGAGTATTGTAATGAGTTGAGAACGCTGTGTCTGGAAAATAATAGGGTGGTCGGTGAGGCGAATGCGAAATGGTTACATGAATTGGCTTTGCGTAACGCCGTTATTGAAACGTTCCATATTTGTACCGCTCGGATAGATTGATTCTGATACATATGAATCCGCGACCATTTGAGATCCTTGCGAAAAAAGATACTCCGACATTACGCTTCAGCGAAAAAATGCAGTAACTCATTAATATCGTTGAAGATTAGTCCAAAACCTCTAAATTATATAGGATATGCCATCCGCCATGCTATTAAGTTAGAAGATTTTGCTGGCGCTGTTTTTGACAACGATTGGGACTATAGTAGTTTCAAATTTCCCTCAAGTATTCGTGGTTTAGGTATTGAGGACTTGCCCGTTACTTCATTCTCTTTTCTACTCCCTTATGTGAATCAGCTGCGGGAATTGAATCTTACATGCGTAAGAGTAAGAAACGAATGTTGCCCGTGTTTCCTGATTGGAAGGTGTCCCAACTTGGAAGTCCTACGTACAGATGACGCATGTAAGAAATGGGATTGCGAGATGATTAGGTCATTCAAGAAACTGCGCAAATCTTACCCATTATGGGCGTGAGACTCACATGGCACTTGTTGCTACTGGTTCAAGATGTACCAGTTGGAGAATTTAGATTCACTCTCAGAATTTCAAATGAAGCTCTCGAGTGTGTAGGAACTCATTTGAAGAATCTTCTTGATTTCCGTATAATTTTACGTATGTATTGTTATAGGAAAAGACACCAACAAAACAGATTTACCGGCTAGACACAGGGAATCCGAGCTATGCTAAAGGGGAGCAATCAAACTCAAAAGCTACAATGAGCCTTTTCAGGGAGGATTGACGAGGTGGTTTGGTTACATTGGGAAAGTATGGTCATAATATTAAGATTGTCTCTTTCTGCGTTTTACAGGATTTTCTGATGCAGACTTCTAGAGTTATCAAAGGGTGCCAAAATTAAGAAGCTAAGATGAAGGATAGTCCCGTTTAGCCCTCAAGCTGTTGGCCACTTTGGTGTTTAAAAATACACTCACTAATAATATAAAACAGGTTAAAAGTAGATCGTCGTACTGTTTTGGCACTCACTCGTCCCAACATTTACTGCTGAGGTAATACCTCACTTGAATCGTAATTTAGTAATCTGCTATAAATTATTTAAGAGGTTGAATAAAATCTTTTTTCCCAAACACATTTTCTGTCTATTTAGTTTTTCAATCTGTACAAGGATAATAACCTTAGTTTATGGTTACAAAAATGTATCATTAGAAAAATGGACATCTTGTGCATTAATTTTGTTACAAAAATTGATAATATTAGTTTTGGTCTGTCCTAAGAAACTGGTTAAAACGGACCAATTTTTTTGTCCTTTTTAGAATACATTAATGTAAACTAATTCGCTATTAGGACTAGGAGTAACAATCGAATGATTTACAAAGCATGACTAGTTTAATGCCCCGTGCAACTCACGTAGTTTAGACATTAAGTTTAATTTAAATACAGTGTAATGATTTTAATTTTTAATTTTTGATTTATAATTTCTTTTTTATAGAGTATATCGAAACATATTAAGAGAATAGATTTCATATCTTATATAATTATATGAGCTTGAGGATGAATTACTAAAATTTTATATCTTTTGATTACCTGTTAACTAAACGCGACATGTGAGCCGACTAATCTCAATCAAAACTACTCTTATTAGTAGGCCCGAAGTCGGCTCTATGTGAACCTTCGATGGTCCAACAAGGGATTAGTTAATGTCTCCTCGTTATATTCGAACCATTGACCATCACTTTTTGAATCTGGTTATCTTACCGTGGGTATGCAGTTGAAATTGTAATATGTTTTATGATTCAGTTTGCATATTAGAGTCAGCTAAACTTAAGATAAATGGTCACACTTTGTCGTTGGTGGGATTTGGATTGGCAAAATTTTTTCTTTTCGGATAGGGATACTTGGTTCTTATCCTTTCTGGCTTCTTCCGTCTCAAGTCTATTTTAGAAGGTGTTTTTTATGTTGCTTGGTGGCGGATTTTGAGGCTCGAAATCATTGGTCTTTGACGCTTCGGCCTCCCAATCGTTCGACGATTTTGAGTGACATTGTTTCATGGTCCATATTTTAATGGTGTTCTAGTAGATGTAATAGGGTTTTTTTCTTGGGAGTATTGTTAAAAAACCCCTATCTATTTCTTTGTAATTCTTTCTAGCTCCCTGCTAGTTTTTAATAAAGTTGCGTTAAAAAAAAAATGTCACACTTGTTTAAAACATGTACAAATTTAGCTTCGCAATTGAATTAAAAGCATCAAGTTGAGTTATCAAAATCGTCAATATTTATAAATATATAGAAAGCAAAAAAACACAAAAAGTATTAGGTTTTCGAACATACAAATGTTTTGTCAAACAAAAGATTTATCCATTGTATATCTTTCATACATAATACAAATATAAAAAGAGTATTACTATTTTTCCGTGCACCACACTTTTATAAGGATATAAATTAGCCTAGATTTTATATATATTTTATAGCATACATACATGACAATGAGAAAAAAGACTTTTTGAGAAATTTAAATGTTAGAATTTAGTACGTATTAAACAAAAGAAAAAATGCAATCTTTTCCAAAACACATCAATGAAATAGCTAGAAAACATATTTATTAATTTTATGATATTTTATGTGCTTCAGTGCTTTTCTATTTGTTGTACAAATATAATTTCAACCGACACTTGAAAAATCCATCAAAAGTCTTCGGAGTAGATTTGGGATGGATTAGATACTGTTAAAATCTTGTTTGGAAGTAAAATTTGTTTACGTTTTGTAAAATTTTAAAAATATAAAGTCTAACGTATAAAGTTTAAGGGGTTATTTTGTTTATTTTTTAAAGTTACAATAAAACAAGTAGAATATATAAATTTACACTTAACTACCATATAATATATTTAAAAATAAAAATCACATAAAATTATAATTAATACCTTCCACTTATTTCAAGTTATTTTCTTCACAGAATTTACACATATAATTTTTTAGGTTTTTTTCTCGTCATATTTCTCCATCATAAATTTTTAATTTTGACCAAATCGATTAAATTGACTTTTTATTGACCAATCAGATTACACGATTTTGCCTACGTGGCAAAATCAAGCTTCTGAATTAGTCAAATTTGTAAATTCATATGATTCAATTTGATTAAAACACCGAAATGATAGTAATTCTTTTATTATATTAAAAGATTTTAAGAATGTATAAATGATCTGAATAATCTATAGTATTATAAAAATTTTGACACAACAGATATAAAACCATCCATTGACCCATTTTTTATGTAAATTGGTAGAAACTGTTGTGTACCACCATCAAATGTCCCGTGCTTAACCCCTAAACCAAAATAAAATCCGCTATAAATTAAACATCTTATGTGTCTCGTGGACTTAAAGTGTCCCTCATAAATCATTATCTATCACATAAAGGTATTTTTTTTAAAAAAGTTTAATTTTGAAATAGGAAATTAACAGAACCCATCACATTTCACCAACCACGAGGACTTATCTAGTTAAGTTTCTTTACAACTATTTTTGTAAAAGAGAATAGTTATAATAAAAATCACAGTATTTTTACACAGCCCTATTGATAGCCATGGACATTACCATGCTTACCATCAAACTATAAAAAATGCTTACTGACTTTTCTATACTATACCAGCGTTCTACAACAATTTCTTATTCAGAAATACAAAAATTTAACAACATTTACATGCTAGCTAAACTACTTCTCTTCAACTTTACATTGCATCTCATCTCTACATCTTTAACTGCATTTGATTCTTTAACTCAGAAGCTCATCATCCTTATCTTTATTGTTTCAGTCACTAGCTGCACCAAAATCTTTACATCTCTTTTCTGCTTCTTAAACAGCCTTTCATTCCTTTCTTGCCAAATGTAGTAAACCACTGCTCCAATTACCAATCTTCTCATAATACTCCAGATGTTGTTATTAGTTGCCATTCTTGTGCTTTCATCAATCATGTTATTCCAGTTGTGAGATAATCTTCTATTCAGTAACATTTGCATATTCAGAACTTTCTAGTGACGTTTTTCAGTTTGATGTACTGACCTTCGCTGCAGGTACTTCCAGATCTGACACAGTATGTTACACTTGCTGGAAAACTCCATAAGCTAGCCGTACAGTTAGTAACAGATGGAAGTGGTTTAGGATCTGTAAAGATAACCTATAAATCCTCAAGAGCAACACATAATTTCATTACCCCATTAGTCTCCGCTATGGTTGCCCAAGGTATCTATGTAAATGAAGAACAAATCAATTTTGACGGATCATCTGACAAGCCACTCGAAATCATAAAAGTCCAAATTGCTAACGTCGAGTCACGTCTTGCAGTTTATCTTAAATTCGCGTTTCTGGTGACATTAAAGTAGAAGGGAGGGTCAAGGATGGGGTCCCATATTTGACGAAAGTAGGTGCTTTGGACGTGGATGTGAGTTTGGAAGGAAATATTATACTTTGTACACAAGTTGATCAACCTAGTATCATTAGAAAAGCGTAACAACATATTTATGAAGACAATGTGATTATTTAGCTCAAGAGTTTCGGTATGATCGCTCAACGAAAACAAGCAGATATTGTTGATTTGAGATATATGGGTTAAGATTGCATTCAATAGTATTCTTCAGTTCCGGCTCCGGTTTGACTGCTGATTCTTCAGTATTGACTCTGACTTTGTCATTTTTGGACTTTGGCCTTGATTTTTCACAGTCTTTTCCATTCCATGCTCAGTTTTGTCATTTTGGCTTGGTTTTCTGTCTTTTTGATGATATCCACTTCCTGCACAATACAAATGCAAAACAAACATATATTTGGCAGTTTTTGTCTGTTTTTGGTCATTTAAGCTCGTTTTTAGAGGTAAAAGATATGTGTAATTAAGCACTTATCATTGGGTACGAATACCCGGTATATTGTAAGTACTATATAAGCCTCTTCCAACTTTGGAAGAGGCAAGCTAGTCATTTCTTTTCTTTTCATAGAAACATATTTTCTCTCTCTAGAAAACTCTCTCAAGTGTTTCTCTCTCTAGAAACTAGCTAAATCCAAGAACTGTTATGATATAAGATATACCACATAGTACCATTTTCAGTTTAAGTCAAATGTGTGATGCGGATATCACACCAGAAGGATTATCATTTACATCACTAGTTTGTTTAGGCTACACACATTTCTAGCTTTTAATGTGTCTATCTTGCGCAGTTTATGCGTCGTTTGACTCGTTAACACTTCTTGAGAAGTATTAAGGAATAGATGACTAGTAGTACTAAACACAACTGATAAATGCTCCTTAGTTATAAAAAGTTATCGAGATTCTTGGCTTATGAACTAGGATTGATGTGTAGTTACAAAGGCGTGTGAGATTGCTTGTTATCTCGATTCTTGAATACCATGTACATTATTTATACGCGGTATGTTTTACACACTTGAACTCTTTGTTGGAAAATGTCTTTGCAAAAACAATTAATTACAAACTTCAGACACTATTTAATATATGTATATGCTATAAAAAGTGAAACTAAAATATAAAATGTAACCCAACGTTCAAAAATTAAATAGAATGGAGGGAGAACATAAGAGTCGGGATGCCGACCATTATGTTCATCAAGATTCATTTTTAACCATAAAGATCTTACGTTTAAGCAAAGGTATACCATTAGCTGGTCAGCAGGTGAAAAATGGCATCTGGGTTGGTTTAGTTTTGATAAATTCAAGGATGTTTTGGTTAGGTCTGAGGTTATTTTGAGTGAAGATATGTTTGTGTATTTGGGTTATGAAAATGGTGTTGTGTATTGGGGGATTGATGTGAGTTTACTAGGCGAAAGTTTGGTGCTAAACAGCTTTGTTTTGTGCAGTTGACTACTTTGATGATTGCGACTGATTGGAGTGATGAGGATGCTATGGGTCAGCTTGCTATTGCTGGTCATGTGAGTTTTTAGTTTATAGATACTCCATTTTAATTACCAAATGACTTGTAGCGTAGCGGTAGTGCGGTACCTTTGTGTCAAATAGTTGTAATGTAGATACTATGAGATGGGCTTATGAGCTTATTAGCTTATATGTTTTCAGTTATTTTGGGACTTGTGGGCTTATATAAGTTTTTTATGAACCCACAAGTTTCAAAATACGCTGAAAAAATTGAACTTCTCATAAGCACATAAATAAGCTTAAACAAACACCCAGTACTAGTATTTTAATTAGATGACAATGTATACATATGGAATATATATAATTAGTATTCTAATTAGATGATAATGGATACATATGGAATATATATAACTATCTAATTACTAAAGTGCGTTTGTTGTGATAAAAACGATCTAAATGTTTATTCTTATGGGGTGTTTGGATTTCTGTATTCAATTACGTAAACGTTGTCAATGGAGAGAGTCAAGTGGTGGAAGGAATAAGGTATAATCTAATGATCCGAGCAGCAGCCGACACTGTCTAGAATAACTATGGAACAAGCCTTCGCCAAAATCTAGACAGTTGATTTCTTTCATAGGATCCAATTAAGTAAATGTATCGGGAGGGAGTGGTGGTGTTATGGCTTCGTGTCAAGCCATGGCGCACCACTCCGTGGTTCGCGCCAAGCACTCTCGCGCCGTGGCTAACAGCCCACGCGATCGATAATTATTATTTTTTTGAAAAATAGCCGTTTGGAGCCGTTTGGAGCCGTTGGGGGGAGCGGATATTTGAAAAAAATACTCCCAAAACCCTATTTTTACCCATTTAAAAATCCTATAAATACCCCCTTTATATTTTATAACTTCACACACAATTTCTATACCAATTACTATTAAACATTGGCGGACGGATAAAAAACAATCGCACAAAAATGAAAAAAAATAAAAATTAATAACGCCCCGCAACAACCGCGTGATAAAAGAACGACCAGCAGCAACGAGCGGGTTAATCGTGATTGTCATTAAAAGACATAAGTCAAGTAGAACACTTTCACCCCTCCCGCCTACAAGACTTTATGTATTCTCAACTAAAAATGTCAAATTCACTTTCCTTAAACAAAAACACTTATCATTTCCAAAATCTTTACTTACCATAAAACCCCATTTCAAAACCATGTCCATAAACCTCAAGTCACCTGTTTTTGCAGGCAACCCAATAAAATCAAAAACCCCAAAACCAACTGACCCATTTTCACACACACAAGCCTTTGAAACACTCAAAAACTTAATTTCAAACAAAACCCATGACCAAGATTCATCTTTAACCATAAAGATCCTACCTTTAAGCAAAGGTAAACCATTAGCTGGGTCAACAGGTGAAAAATGGCATCTGGGTTGGTTAAGTTTTGATGAATTTAAGGATGTTTTTGTTGGGTCTGAGGTTAATTTGAGTGAGGATATGTTTGTGTATTTGGGTTATGAAAATGGTGTTGTGTATTGGGGGATTGATGTGAGTTTATTAGGCGAGAGCTTGGTGCGGGAATTTGGTGCGAAACAGCTTTGTTTTGTGCAGTTGACTACTTTGATGGTTGCGACTGATTGGAGTGATGAGGATGCTATGGGTCAGCTTGCTATTGCTGGTCATGTGAGTTTTTTGTATATAGATACTATTTTAATTGCCAAATGACTTGTAGCGTAGCGGTAGTGCGGTATCCGTGATATTGGAACCAAGTGGTAGTCGGTTAAGTACTTAAGTCCCGTCCGGGACATTTGTGTGAGATAGTTGTAATGTAGATACTATGCGATGGGCTTATTAGCTTATATGTTTTCGGTTATTTTGGGACTTATGGGCTTATATAAGTTTATTATGTCATAAGAAACTTATATTAGCCCACAAATTCAAATAAGCGGAAAAAATTTGAGCTTCTCATAAGCCATAAATAACTTAAACAAACACCCCAATACTAGTATTTAATTAGATTTATACGGTGTATTTTACATTTATCACAAATGACTTGTAGCGTAGCGGTAGTGCGATACTGAGATCTGAACCAAGTGGTGGTCAGTTAAGTTCTGTTTGGGACAATTGTGTGAGATAGTTGAAATGTATATACAGTGAGATGGGCTTATTAGGTTATATGTTTTTGGTTATTTTGGGACTTATGGCTTTATATAAGTTCAGGGCTGATATACAAATATGTAAACTTTTCCAAAATACACGCCTAAGTTACCTGAACTTTCATTTTGTTCACCTCTGTTACTGAACATGTAACATGACATTTTGAGGTCTATGTAAAGTGTAAACATCACCGAACTTGTAAAAACACGACATTTATGTTACTTAACTTACCTAAATATACGCGTTCAAGTCACTCCGATTAACACTGAAATTATAGAAGAATATGCTTCCTATAAGTTCAGACGTTCAGTAATAAGTTCAGACGTCCAGTAATAAGTACAGCACCTTAGGCGCACTTTTGTGGAAAGTTTAGTGACATCTTTGTCTATTAACCCTATAAGTTTACTATATCATAACAAACTTATATATGCCCACAAGTTTTAAAATAAGCAAAAAAATTGAGCTTCTCGTAAGCCCATAAATAAGCTTAAACAAACATTAGATGATAATGTATACATATGGATATATATAATTACATAAGCATGTATTATGGAAATTGGAATGTTTAGTGGCATGTTTTGAATTGTAAACATTTGCTCTTGAACATTGGGAGTGTGATACGAACCTATCCCATACTAGGCTCGTATCGGTTCATAAGTCCAAGTGTAGAACTCACTCAAAAAGCTAGATTGTAAGAGGAGGGGACACCTAGACATTATAAACCATCATCCAATCCCATACTTAGCCGATGTGGGATCGTAACAGTACCCCACGCTTTTAAGAACTAACGTCCTCGTTGATCACGGCCATAATGGTCACGGTTGGCACCCCTCTTTTGGATCACTCCGAGCTCGTTGCTCGCGGCTATGTTGGTCACGGTTAGCACCCTTCTTTTTTCGGGTCTAAGCCACCACTCCGAGTGTTGGAACCTCGAAAGGTAGGGCCAGCTCTCATACCAATTGATACGAACCTATCCCATACTAGGCTCATATCGTTTCATAAGTCCAAGTGTAGAACTCACTCAAAAAGCTAGCTTGTAAGAGGAGGGGACACCTAGACATTATGAACCATCATCCAATCTCATACTTAGCCGATTTGGGATCGTAACAGAGTCTTTTTGAATGAATTGTGTAAATGCTGTGAAAGTGTTGTTATACTATGCAATGATTGTGATCAAGCATACATCAGCCAGAATGGTGTCGATGTGGGAGATAGGTCGTTCTTCGTCTTCCTGACCAGCTTATCATAGACCTGAAATATATAACAACTTTGTTACTGGGGTTTTATGGTTGTCCCCTCGGGGATCCACATCCCGAGTGAGATTCCATTATCGAGATAACGTCGATAATGAATGTCTATCTAAAAAATACTCCATAAGGGTAAGCAGATCTCTTTTGGTCATCTGATCTCTTGAAAATTAAGACCCCTTTTCAAGTGCCACCTAGCTTGTAAGGTACACACACGCCAACAAGGGGAGACATTCACCCTCATTGCAATACTGATAATGATTCTTACGCTGGAGATGGCTCTCAATGTTACAATCATGAGACTACTTTTATCGGGTTATTACATGTTCCAAGGCACAAATGTTAGTTCAGGAAGAGTAATAACGACCCATATGTCACGTCGACACCATTGAGGCTGATTTTATGCTTGATGAGTTAGGGTGAAACTAATAATTTGGAGAAGGATGCCACTCAGTAGTATTAAGATAATTGATCACTGAATTAAATATCTAATTACTCAACTGCGTTTTTTGGGATAAAAAAGACCTAACTATGTTTATTTTTATGGGATGTTTGGATTGTGTATTCAATATGATTATGTGATGTTATCTAGGTAATGTTTGCTGGTTCTATTTCACATAATAGATTATGACGGTGTTGGTCGTTTGGCAAATTCCGATTATCTAAAAAATACTCTTGATGGATAAAATAAGCCTAGATAAGCAATTTTATGCAAGTTTTGCTGACTAGTTTTGTTGCATTTTGGAATCACCATAGTCGAATAATCAGAATCACTTCCCAAACGCACATATCCAAACACCCCCTTAGTTAACCGAATATGTGATTCAGAATCTCACAATTCAAGTCACAAAACTCGGTATGAAAACTCACATCCAAGCACCCCCGATATTTTTTTAATACTTTATGCTACTAAGGGATATGATTATCTATCATGTCACACTAGGAACTTTTATGCTACTAATTTTTGGTGTTCATATAGGCGAGAGCGATACTAGAGTGGCATATTACGTCTCGCTTTTGTGGATCTTGTGGTGAAAAATTAATTCCCATCGAAGCTGGAAGAAGGAAGCAATGTACAAACGAATCCTGCAAAAAGAAGATCTACCCACGCATTGATCATGTATGCTACATTATTCATTACACACTATTCATTTCCAAAGTATTTTTTACTTTTTTTTTTGCATGAGGGGTATGTAAAACGGCAATTTACCCTTATGACAGGTTGTGATTATGTTGGTCATAGATAAAGAGAATGATCGTGCTCTTTTCAGTAAAATGGGTAGGTTTGTGCCTAGAATGTGGACTTGCCTTTCTGGTTTTTTGGAGGTATGTTTTTCTTACGTATTTCAAAAGTGAATAATTTGATCCTTTTTTTTTCATTCATAGTAATAGTATAATACCTAAAAGAATCGAAATCATTAACTGAAGAACATGTAAAATGTGTCATGCTGGACTATTCAATTGTTTGCAGTGTGAAGTAATCGAGTTGTCCGGGTATATGTGATTGTACAATGTGACCTTGTGAATGTTTTTACATAGTATATTATGATTATTGTTTCTGTATTAACAAAAAGCGCTATCTTTTTTATTAATTTTATCTACCTCCCTTAGCCCGGTGAAAGCTTGGAAGAGGCAGTGAGGAGAGAGACAATGGAGGAGACCGGCATTGAAGTTGGTGAAGTCGTTTATCATAGCTCTCAACCATGGCCCGGTAAGCTTATCCCTTGTTTTTATATAAAAAACTTTTTAGGGTAACTTACTGCATACTTGTGGAGATTTGGTTGTTGGATTTGACAATTTAGTTATATGGTTTGTTTGCAGCTGGACCTAGCAGCATGCCGTGCCAGCTTATGGTTGGGTTCTTAGCATACGCCTCATCATTTGAAATAACTGTTGACAAGAAAGAATTAGAAGGCAAACTTTTCTCTTCATGTATCTAATGATTTTGTCCCAAAATTTTGATTATCGTAAGCAATTGGAGGTGTTTGGATTTGTGTTCTACTTACGATTCATCATCGAGACTTCAGTTTTAGCTGTTATAGTAAACAGATATGCTATTGTTCTACTAGTTTTATTGATTATATAAG
The DNA here is from genome assembly GCA_026074375.1 of Tanacetum coccineum. Taxonomy (NCBI): domain Eukaryota; kingdom Viridiplantae; phylum Streptophyta; class Magnoliopsida; order Asterales; family Asteraceae; genus Tanacetum; species Tanacetum coccineum. The sequence goes on from BQNB010046481.1 coordinate 43,154, forward strand.
GGTTTACCAAAATGTTATTGGTTTGCATAGATGCCGAATGGATCAGTAGAGAAGATGTGAAGCGATCATTGACATTCACTGAATATGGCAAGGCACAGAAAACAGCTGCATCAAAAGTTGACCAGATCTGCAAAGGGGTCGAAATAGGTCAAAATCTGGCTGCAGATTTTAGTGTTGAAAGTGGGGAGCTTGTACCTATGTTTGTTCCTGGACCTTTTGCAATCGCTCATCATCTCATATCATCATGGGCTCATCAGGTCAGTTTTCATGACATTAATATCACAAAATATACAGTATATAGTTTCTTTTTCTTTAAGTTTTTAGTGATCAAAATGGGTGTTTTTAATGTATGACAAAACGAGACGTGTTGAACCAACACACATACACTTAATTATCTTCTGTTATCATATATTTAAGAGCAATGCTAAACAATAATCATTTTTGAGATAAATGATACCTTTAAGAACGATAATAGTATTTGTTTTTTGTTTCTCAGGATTGATCAACGGTTAGGAG